>VZTJ01002120.1:908257-950420 GCA_013397795.1 Orthonyx spaldingii | reverse complement strand
GGGGTAGAGATGGGAAGAAGAAAAAGTTCCAGTTTAAAAATGACCACAAAAATGACTTGAATGTTACAGGAAAGCCTCTAGCTCTAAAGAATGAAAAAGGAAAGAATGCTAGAGGAAAATATCAAAGAACAGCTTTTATAAGCTGGGAGAAGACTGTCTACTATTAAAAAGGTTTTTCAATGTGCAGGAAACATTAACACATGGATAAAGAGCTTAGTTTTTAAGGGTGTTCCCCGTAAGAGTTCCTGGAGTTAAAACTATTAGACACCAAAGCAGGATCAAGCTCAATTACTGCACACAAGGATAAAAAGAGACACAAAGGAATGGTTTAGGCCTCCAGCAAGCACCCTTCCAAAAAAGAGAGGCAAGTCCTGTCTTGCAGTATGCCTGTAACATTGTCAGTAACAGAATTTTGTTCAAATTGCTTCCAGTTTTCAGAACACTGAACTACACTGAACCCCCCTGCTTTCAGAATGTCCAGTCCTGCCAGGAGCTTTCAACTGAAAAAAAAATGACAGTGTCTGGCCATGAAGAGTTTATTTTCCAGAATCCATTATTAATCAGCACACTTTTCCTCTCCTACAGCTACAAATAGCCCCTGGCCCTGTCTTCTCAATTCTATTGGATGTAACAGGCTGACTACATCCACTTAACAACCTTTCTACCATCCAAGTTAAAAAGGATCTAGCTCCTGAAGTGAAGCTCTCCATGGATTTGATTATGTCTTCTGCTTTCTAAAGGCTTCAGTACCCTTCAAAAACAGCCCCACACATTAAGAACATGAACTCTGTTTTACCTGGCTGTTTCTTCTGTGGCTCCTCCTCTTGTACAGGTTGGTAAGAAGGCAGAGTTCCATTTATATTTTCAGTATATTTTCCACTCCTGGGGGAAAAAAACCCCCACCCCAACATTGTTAGAGAAATTACACAGTTGTGTAAAATATATGACATTTCACTGCCCTCAGTGATTACCTGAAAGAAGGAGGCACCAGCTCGAGGGGCAGAGTCAGGGGCAGTGGCTGCCCAGCTTTGGCCATGTCTGTGAGGTGCATGGCCAACACAAACTCATCAGCCTTCAGCTGCCCATCTCCATCTATATCAGCCAGGGACCTGCAAGGGTTCCACAGCAGCACCAGTTAGAACCAAACATCTCAATCACTCACAAACTACAGCTGAAAAAAGGCACTGTGGAAAAGCAATTTTTAAAACTGATGGTTCCTGTGAAATGTTTTGGTAAAAATACTTACAGTTAGTAACAAATAATTAATGAAGGGAGATATTATTTTGTTTAATCACGCACTGTTATTCAGATCACAGAGTCATGGAATGGTTTGGGTTGGAAGGGGCCTCAAAGATCATCCAGTTCCAACCCCCCTGCTATGGACAGGGACACCTTCCACAATCCCAGGTTGCTCCAAGCCCCATCCAACCTGGCCTTGGACACTTCCAGGGATGGGGCAGCCACAGTTTCTCTGGGTAACCTGTGCCAGGGCCTCACCACCCTCCCAGTAAAGCATTTCTTCCTAATATCCAATCTAAACCTACTCTCAGTTTGAAGCCATTCCCCCCGTCCTGTCTCTAGGCCCTTGTAAATAATCTCTCTCTGACTTTCTCGTAGGCTCCTTTTTGGTGAAGCTTTCTTTTCAGCTTCACTGACACTCTCTTCTCCAGCCTGAACAATCCCAATTCTCTTACATTTCCGTTTTTCAGTATTTTATGGACAGGAAATTGTAAGAAGTATCTCTTGATTTATTACATCACGAAGAGAAGAGCTGGAAAATGAATCCAGGACTGTTCTTAACCAGCTCAAAATGCTAGAAACCACTTTTTCAACTTTTTTTTGAAGTCAAAGAAAATATTACATAAAATTATATCAAATTCTACAAGAGCAACCTCTGCATAGAATTCTTTTTTCCCCCTTGTGTCTCCTTGACAGTGCAGGGAAGACATGAGCTGGCCCAGAGTACCTCGCAGTGGGTAGGAAAAGGATCACCTACCCCCTCTAAGGGGAAGGAGATCACAGAGAAAGAGACCAAGGCGCCTATGAAGTGTTTCCCACAAACTGGGGGGCTGGTGGGGTGTGTGTGTGTGTGTGTGTTTGTGTGAAACCAGTGAAAGGCAAGAAAGCAGAAGCCTCTCTCAGAGATCTCTCTACAGAGACAGAATTGCTGAAATGTGTCCTTAGACTGCACGTAAGCGAAATGCTGAATAAAATAACAGTTCATTAAATAAGCATTTTAAAAAAAACCTATGAAAAACAAAGAGGAAACGACAAAATCACAAAACCCCCCATCACACACACACACACATGCCACAGTGAAAAACAAAAGCAGGAGATGATGAAATGAGATTTTTGTTATGTTCACACACCAGCACTATTCACATGTAACAGCACCATTATTACAGTAATTACCATGAACAAGCACCCAGTGGAAATATTGGTAATTTCTTAGGGCAAAACTGAAATTTGGGCTGTTATTTCTCTCTACAGAGGCACACAGAGCTCCTTATCCCTTCAGGATACACACCCAGAAGGAAAAGAGCCACTGCACACCTGATTTATTCCCCCAGACTCCAGAGAGGAGCAACACAACCCCACACTCCATGTTTCTTTGCACAGCATGAAACCAAACCAGCTCAGCTTTGCTGCTGCTAAAGACACAAATGACTGGCCTGGGATAGAGGAAGAAGAAAGGGAACTCAGGAGGAGATCTTAAGCTGTTGTGAATTCTGCTGGGCCACTAAATTTCATATATAACACAAACTACCCTGTCTAGCAGGGCAGATCATTCAAGCCTTCATACAACTCTCTCATCACTTTCATCAGCACAATAAAGGCAAATCTTAACAAATGTGTAATATGCAGATATCTTTATGGAAACTGCAATAAAACTCAAAAAAGCTGAAGGGTTATTTAATTTTTAATCTTTCTCCATACTTTAAAACTAACAACCTGGATTTCAGAATCCTACTTCTGAAAGGAACAAGCCCTCAGCTCAGCGAGTGCACCTATGAATCAGAAAGTGAAATTAGCATCTCTTCTATTATATGGAGTTTAACAAACACACACAGAGTGAAAAGTTATATTATCTGAAGGTGTCTTTTAGAAATGTAACTAGTGAACAAACTTAGTTTAACTAGCAGCTTAGCTTCTGCTTATGATTTTAGATCTATGGTGTCTCTTTATGATTTGCTATTTAATAAAGTACATTAACACCATGAGCACATTGAATCAGCAACTAAACTCACCAAATAGTAGCAAGCTGAGTCTGTGAAAGATTTGATTGCAGAAGGGCATTCCTTGCTTGAAATCCTTAGTGAAAGTGTAAAAGATTTGTATTAAAATAAACACTGTTCAAAGATTCACATGAGGCAAAAAATGGGTCACGAATTGGAGCATTTTTATTTTTAATGTTAATCTAATCCATTTTCATCAGTTGGTTTTACTTCCAGGCTTAACAACAGGCATTACAACCTGAAAACAATGAAGATATAAGTATTCTTGTGTATTTTTTCCCACTCAGAGCACCTAGGAGAAAAGCTGACATGAAAAATGGGTATTTATGGTAATCCCCACAGCTGTCACAAAAGCACAGCTGACTGCCTAAACCTTGAGCTAGCACCTGGAAAGCTTTCCTTGGGAGCAAAGAACAACATACATTTCTAGGCAGGCTGAGGAAACCTTCAGCCCAAAATTGACTGAACAAGATGAAAACCATTGAGTCCCATTCTTGAAAGAAAGAATGTGTGCCTTGTGTGTCTTAGTTGGATTTCCCACTTTGCATAAGCACTCTGCCTCAGTTCCCTTGCCTACAGAAAAGGAGGACAAATCGGACTTTACACCTCTTGACTGCTTGGCCAGCGCTCTCTGCTCGCTGCAGCACACTGAGGGATCCAGTGTTATAAGAACTTTTGTAAAACTCTCCTCTTGTATCAACTTTGTGTGAAGTCTTTTGAAGCCACCATAATGCTGTGGCACAGCACAGATGTCACTGGAAGCCAATAAGGAATGACTCTCCTAAAATACTTTGGAAAATTTCCAATCAATGGCTGCAGTTCTGCAATGTCTTTCCCAAATTGTTTCTTTCAAAAGACAAAGCCCAAGTATCTGAGCACTGACTAACAGAGGAGCACATGGCACAAAAATGATGGTGAATGTCCCCCATTTTCACAAATAAGAGTCTCAGTCCAAAGAGTGATGCTTGAAAAATGCCTGCTGACTTTACAGAGCTGAATTCCACAGCTCTGTGGTTCTCAGGCTCCTCCAGTCAGATCCCAGCACTGCCAGGCTTCTCCTCTTCCCTGAAACAGCTGCTGTAGCTTCCCCAGTGTATTTGGCTCCTCCAGGTCTAACACAAAGCCCAAGTCAATAAACTGATGGTTATTTCCATTTCTTGGCTGGCTGAAACCCACTCTCTCCTGCACAGGTCTGAACACCAGCATTTCAGCTTTTATTTCACATGCAAGTCAAATCCCAAGCTGGGATTCCTTCCCTCAGCCTGTGATGTTCAGAGCCAGGAAACACTCTGGTTTTCCCAGTCCATGCCGAATGTCCTACTCACCTGATAAATATCCACTCATACTTTTATCAAGGCTGTTAAATTTCTGTCTGTATTTTAATCTGGAGGCCTGAGGAACTGCCCAGTCTGAGGATGTAATCTTTGGTGAATTCCCAGCTAGTGATGCACTAGAGGAAGAATTTGAACTGCAATATAATTTCAAAACAAAACAGAACAAAAACAAAGCAAAAAACCAAACCAACCAACCAAACATTAAAAGAAAACCAAAAGAGAAAAAGAGATAAAGAAATAACTCTAAATCACTTAGCTTAATACAGAGGCATTGGAACATAAGATATACAGCATGTCCCAGTAACATGAAACAACTTCCACAGTTTTACCTCTGCTAACTTGCTATAAATAATTTCATCACAATGATGGAATTTTACAGTGAAAGCAGGGACATATATCTATAAGGAAACAACATGTTCAATTGAAAATCCTATTCCTTTGGTATCACAGGCACTTATACACATAATTGATTGTTCTACCTTTGCAAAATAATAATATAGGAAACCACAGCAAAACACCCCAACTTTCCTAAGAGTGTTGGGTCATTGTTTAAGTAACTTTAAGAGGCTTATAAATGAATATCCATGAGAATAAAAATGTATCTGATGAACTCATAACTAAAGCAGCTTCTAAAGCTGTTTCAGCCACTATATTCCAGCTCTACCTCTTTCTGTTAGTGACAGTGACATGCTGAGTGGAGGTTTTCCAACTCAGTTTCTGCAGAATAGTGCTGCTGGAGTGTTTAGATATACCCATAAAGCTTCCCTCTAAACTCTCAGCATTTTCAGTGTCCCATCTTTGAAACCAAGACAAACCTGAGTGCATCCAGCCTGCCTTGTTTAAGGTAATCCCCTGCTCTGTCAAGTAAAGAAACCTATTTGAAGTGTTGTCCAAGGCAATACAGAAAGCTGACAGAAACAAAGCCTCTCCAGCACAATGCTGGATTGACATCCCCTGCATGGAGTGAGACAACATGATGGTGAAAATGCTGCCAACAATGACACTAGAGAAGGGCTCCTTTGTACAGTACTAACAATAGAAAGCTTTCCAATTAAAAAAAACAACCAAAAAAAAAGATGATTCCAGGCACACACCAAGCCTACAGTCATCTTACAGGACATGTGCTGACATCAGGTGTGTGAGGAGCCCAGACCATGCACCCCACATGCCCTGAGGAGGCAGCAGGGAGGTGCAAGAGCCTCTGAGTAACTCAGGGAGCCGAGCTGGGCATTGGCGCCCTCAGGACGCTCTTTTGGGAGACACCCCTGGATGCCCAATTGGATAGAAAAGCCCAGCCCCTCACTTTAGTCTATGGCAAAGCTCTAAAATCAGTGAACCAGAGCAGCTGATTACAAAGATTCATAATCTTCTATTATTCATAAGACAAATTCACATATCAATATTGATAGCAAATCCTATTCTTAAATGGTTGCTGATTACATGGTGCCCTCTATAATGAATGAGCACATAATGCACAAACATTTATGCTTTTATAACCACTTGGTAAGGTTTGTTTCTATTTACTAAGGAGGAACATTCCCTTCTTTTTGGCACTGCTCATCTGATCTCACCTACTTTGGATATTTTGTCAATTTACTGAAAATATTACTTATTGTGCATATAAAAACAAAATCTATTTTCAGACTTGACAGGTCATATCAGACTAATTTTTAACAAATGTACTTTGAAAATAGAAATACTCCATAAGTTTTGGAAAGTACACCAATTGAGTGTAAGATAGAGCCATTTTAAACTTAATTTCCATACCTGCTAGATCCTAAATCAATTAGTGACTGTGCCTTCTGCATACTGGAACCACCAAATCCTCCTGCCATGGGGCCTAAAGAACCAGTATGAGGCAGTGCTGGAACAAAGAGAAACAAGAAATTATCCCCAGAACTGTAAAGCAACTGGGTATAAGATAATGCTTCATAATCAACGTTCACCTTAATAGAAGAAAAGCTCATCAGTGTCTTGTTGTTATGATTAACTAATTAGAACAGAATTAACAAATGTGAACTTCGGAGAAAAACCATTAGTGGGGTTTTCTGTTGGAGTTTTTATATGGTTTTGTTTTTTTTTTAACTCTCATGCACGTGTTAGCATTCCTGTCTGAAATCAGCCACAGAGAAAATCAGATTCACAACTGTGAAAGCAAGTGCTGGACTGTGCTGTACTCACTTGAGGAGAAAGGTACGGACAAGGGCTGCAGGAGGCTGGATGTTCCATTTGGCAGCGAGGAGGTACTGACAGAAGGCACCAGGGGAGCAGAGATAACCAAAGGAGGAATGGAAGTCATGGAGGTCAGAGACATGGGAGCTAATGGTGTGATCGCAGACATGGATGTTGGCATGGACAGGTTTGGCATACTACCCATTCCTAGAGCAAAACCCAACAGTTCATGGTTTAGCACAGCAGAGGCTTCAGCAAGAAACTGGGTGCCTTATGTGAGGCAGAAACTACACAAAGCAACCGGTGTCTGGAGTGCAATGAGTTAAAACAGATGCTCAACTTTTTCTCTAAATTTAGACAAGACTGCTCACAGGGGGAAATATACTGAAGAACAGGAATTTTAAAGGAAAAATCTTGACAAGCAAATTCATTCTCAAGGTAGATTTAGTTGCTATTTCACAACAGACAGAATAAGATCTGGTTTTCTATAATTGCAGCTATAACTGGTTCTTCAACAAGCCTGGCCCCCAAGAGAGGATTACAACATATCTTAAAAGCTGTGACAATCCTCCAGAGGGAAAAGCTGATGCTGTTTCTGAACTAACTCTGTTCCAAGTATCAGCCTTGGGAGAATCCACAGGGGTGAAAAGTTTTTATTAGGGATCCATGCTTAGCAAAGGCTTTCTAGAGGCAGCTGCCTGAGGCAAAGTAGGGCACTTGAATTACAGCTGCACCTTGTGGAACACAGCAGTGCTGGTGAGATGATGGGAGGTTACAGAGGTAACTGTATGCCAAGCACAGCTCCCTGTAAATGCATGCCCTTGGACCCAAACACACGAGATTTGGTGATGGGCAGACATTTTAAATCATGTATGTAATTAATATATGCATACATTTAATTTCAGCATAGAAGTGTGCACTCCTTTTGTAATCCAGCTGAAGTAATTATGGATATTTTGTGCTACAAAACAACACAATAACAAGCATGCACTGAATCCCCAAACACCATCAGAAAAAGAAAAAGGTCAAAGTAATTCTATTCAGTTAATCATATAACCAAAACAGACAATCTGATTCATTTTGAAAAAGTATGTAAAATAGTTGTTCTACCAAAACTCTGACGTTTGACTAAATTTAACCTTAAAATCTCCAAGTATAAATAGGTGACTGAGTAGGAGGGAGACAATAAAGGACCACCAGTATAAAATGAGAGCCTGCAAGTCAGATGGCAGATGTGAATGGCCCCCTTGTCAAAACTGAATAAATGTTTTTCTTTGTTAAAAGTCTTCAAAGAACCAAATTATCAAAAATATCAAGAAAGTGACCTGGTGAATTTCCTAAACCAGAATATCCTTTTTTCACACTGATTCACTAAACTTTCATGGTCAGATTAATGCTTTTATTGGCTGCAATTAACTGGTTTTTTACCTCTGAATACTAAGTAATTATATATTCATAAGTACCAAAGCGGGCTGACATTAGTGGTGAAAACACTGGAGTTTGTTTCATGACAGGAGGGAGAACAGAAGGCAGGTGCTGTCCTTGCAATTTCAGCTTGATGAGTTTCATGGCTATAGAGAACTCCAGTTGATCCATTTTTCCATCCTTGTTCAGGTCCGATAGTGTCCTTAAAACAAAACAAAATAAAATTAGAGAAGAAATGGAAATTTAACTTTTTTAATTAGTGAGAAGCTTTTCCTATCAGATTTTTTTACTGGTTTTGCACAGGAAAACAAGAAACTTATTGCAAAATAAATTTTCTACTTTTGACAATAGTCATATGATCAGAAGTTTGAGTACCCACTTTGTCACCTTCTGCAGAATTCAGTTTTGAGTTTGCTGTATATTAAATACTTAACTCCTGATAAAGCAGGAAAACATTTGGGAAAGCAGAACTTTCCTGCCCAGTGGATACACTTGTTGTCTCTGCCATGCTTTTCTCTATGCTCCTAGCCAGAATAATTATTTTAAATTAATCCTTGGTAAGGTAAGGAATTAATGCAAAAATCTGGAATAGGATGCAGGAGGATGCAGAAACCTCCTAAAGGCACTGCTATGAAAACTTCATTAATTCACAGTGTGGTGAGGTTTTCTAAGCCTGATACCCACACTGCTTTCTTTTAACACTTCTGCAAATAAACTTAAATACAACAGGAAATATATGCAATAGTGTATACATAACCACAACATTTCTGGTCAGACAGATAATATGAAATTTTATTAATATTTAAGCATGCAAGGACCAAGCACAAGAACATAAATAAAATTAGGAGAAGAAAGATCAGACTAACATTAAGCTACATTTTCCCTTTAATTCTGTTACTGTTCAGTATAAAACCCCAAGACCCCCAAAAAAATCTCCTTGCCCTCTTTTCCAGGCACTGAAGTGTCTGGTTTAGTGGTGAACATGGTGGTGGTGCTCCCTGGACTTGATGATCCTAGGAGCCTTACCTTAACAATTCCGTGATTCTGTGTGTCTGAACGGAAAACTAACTCGCATTTAGTTATTTTCTTTAATACTTTTACACAAGTGAGTTCTTCTTAATTATTATGAGCCTCAACACATCTTTTAGCACATGTAAGTCTTGGTAACAGCCAAGTACCCCAAACTGAGCACAGGATTCCAGTGAGGACTGAGGGGTTATAGAGAAGAAAATGAGTTGCAATCACCACATATATGCGTTCAGCATGATCCAATTTGAAATAGCATCATAAGAAAGATGTAAAAATTACTGGGTTTTAATTAATATTTGGTACACATATGGGCTGAAACCTTCCTCTAAATTTAATACAATTAAAACAGTGACTCAGACAACACTTTCTACCTTGACTGCTGAAAGCCTCTGTGAAACAACACCACAGCACACCAAAGGCAGTATTTGAATGCTATGCATCTCCGATCTTAAAAAAGAAAAACAAACAGTAAAGAATGCCTTACCATATTTCAGCAAGGATTGAAGGTGGTAGACCTGATTGCAAAAAGAAGGTACGTGCTTGATCACCTGTGATAAACAAGGGAAAAAAGACAGACCTTCACACCAGAGACAGATTTTTGAAGAGCTCAGCACTCTCTTGGGGGATCAGGTTTTTGAAACAAATCCCCATGCTGGATGCCAAGCTTCACAGGGTTTTTTTTCCCCAGCTTTTAATGCTGGTGACAGTGATTGTCAGCTACCCATGTATTCCTTAATTCCCAATCTTTGCTCTGAGAAATGATTTCAGATAGCTGTAAAAACTTTTAACAGGTCGCAAATCAATGGTTGCCAACATCTTAAAAGATGTAAGGATTAAGGGATGACTGACAATTTAGTGCTGCCCCAATTACTTCTGCAGGAAAGGATGACCATGCTATTTCTTTCCTTCTCTATCCCATCTAACCTGAGCCAGTATTGGGTCTCTAGAAAAACTAGAAAAACATCATGTTCTAAATAATATTCTGTCCTGTCAGAGAACACCCACTATTTCAGTATTTCAGGAAGGGAATAGCAACTCTTTTGCAATGCCATACCAAATTCCACACCAGTTGGTACACAGAACACAACAGGGACAGTGGTGTTTATTCCTGCATCTGAGTGAATTACAGATGCTTAAAGCTAACACTCCAGGTTACTCTTTCAGCTCTCTCTCCCCTTGTATTCATAAACAACCTTTTATTTCAAGCATTTGCCAAATAAATAACAAAGCCTGCAGATGCAGGTGCAGGTAAGAGCCCAGACGGGCCTAAGGGTAGTCCCTGGGACTGCATATTTTTTCAGCTGAAGGAAAAGTAAACACCAACCTCCCAGTGCTGTTTGGCCAAAGCAGGAGTTAGGTGCCACTAAGCCAGAAGATGTGCATGTTCCAGACAACTTCTCACTCTCTCCTCAGTCCTTTCCAGCCCCAAAAGGGGAAAGGCAGGGCCAGTGGAGCAACTAGACAGGGCATTAGTGGAGAGCTGGGCAGGTAGGAGCTGTCAGGGCTGGTCTTTAGTACCCCCACACACACAGTGATTGGGGCATTCTTAAGACATCTTTGCTAATCAAATTGAGTCCTTCTTGATATCACAAGCAGATTTTAAATTTTAAACCTGCAAATTCTGAAGTGCATAGCAACGTGACCCAATTATTTCAGAGGAGAAGCAGCTGAATGCAACTGGAACTGACAACAGGCCCCTGCAAAATGCCATTAGTCCACCAGAACCTGCTGAAGGCCCCATGGGTAATAAATTTCAAGCAGCTGCTAACAAGGACAAGCTGTCAGCATCCCTCTCCCTGCCTCTTCCACACAAACAAAGATATCTAAGAGCCAGCATTCTCTCCTCAGACTGAGGAGAGCCACTTGTGGTGTGTCTGGTGTCACTTGTCACAACAGTTACTGTAAGAGCTCCCTGGCAGCCCCCCCATCCGAGCACAGATTTCATCTGATAGTCTCATGTTTCTGAAACAGGACAGAATGGCAGCACACAGCTGGTGGCTGCAGAAGTGACAGGGTTAAACAGAACAGCATTGCCCTGCCAGACTTTAGAGGAAAGCTTGTTAAGTTTACGAATAACCTGTGGCTGTTTGCCTGAAGAACATGGTTATTAGTCACACAACAAAGGGCTAGAAATAGGATGCAGTTCTCAAACTGTTTTACAGAGATAGGTATGTGTACACAGAAGTTAATGTGTAATGCAGAGCCTCAGACCAACCTGTAATGTAACCTCCCGTGGGTTTAAGGCTATCGAACTGCTTGTCATGCTTGGCCCGCTCTTCGGAGGTGATGGCCCATATGTTTGGACCACCTGGAAAAAACAAAACAAAACAAAACAAAACAAACAAACAAACAAAAACCCAGTGAACAACCAAATAGATTGAAAACTTTCAAAAATAAAGCATGTCACTTGCAAAATAAAAGCTTGGCTTTCTCAAGAGACAAAGTTAGATGTGGACACACCCAGCTCCTACCAGTTTGGCAAGGACGTTATGCAACACAAACCTGCTTCCCAGATGTGCAAGCCGAGCTGAGACAATCCCCCAGCCAGGCTGCTTCACCCCCAGCTTTCAAATAAGCTCTGTTGTCCTTCAAAGCTGGTGCAGAGCAGCTTCCTGTCGCTGCTGATTGTTTGCAGCCCGGGCAGGATGTGTCTCACCATCCCCCGTGTGAGCCACACACTCCCCTGGCTCACTGATCCACAGATGGCATTCGGTGTCACTCAGGTTCTCATGCACAGGGTTTGCACCCTCCAGCTGCCAAAAACACTTACATTTGTCTTGCCAACACTCTAAAAGCAAAATTGGGACTGCTAACAAAAATAATTTGGTTTTGTCTCACAAAGGAGTGACATTTTGGGCTGGTTTTTTTTTTCAAACAGCATGCAATTTTCACTTCACACTTTTCAATTCTTGATGAAGTATAAAATATTACACCCTGAGAGTAGGAGCGAGAAATTACAGGGAATGACTGTGTTTACAGAGCTGTGCTGGTAATACCAGGCAGAACCAGAAGGACTTTCAGAAATGCTCCAACCTGTTGCATAAAGGTCAGGGTGTGCATCCTTTGCAGGAAAAGCAGCTTGCCAGAAATAATTGGGTTTGTTTTTCAAGTAGGAGGAAGTTTTAGCCGGGAAGTTCTTGACAAATATTTAAGTTTTCAAATCAATGAATGCAAGAATTAGCCAAAATTCTGAATGGAACCACTCAAAACAGCATTAAAAGGTTATGACATGAAAAACACTTCTAAAATTACATTCCACTGAGCATTACTACTTCCAAAGAACTGTTAATCTGTTCAAGTGTTTGTATGGCTCACTAAAAGATAGTCAAGGGAATAAATAATTCTTCTAATAAGATATTAACAACTTGATTTAAAAGCCACAGCACTTTGAAAGAAAGTTACTATAAAATGCTTCCTCTTCCTACATAAACCTTATTTCAAAGCTTTGAACCTCCAAAATTTCAAGATGTTTTTGCACTGTTTTTCAAAGAACAACAACAAAGTGAAGGGACTGTGAGCTGATGTACTTGCCAATACAGACACGTAATGATGTTAATCATCTCTCATCTGGGTTTATCGACATAAACAAATACATTTTCCAAAAAAGACTTAATATTTCCTCTTAAGAAGGTCCTGTTAAAACTGTACTCCACCTTGCATGTGTACAGATTTAATTCTTTACCCTTGCTCCTTTGGTAGAGAAATGAAATAGTTAAAATGACCAAAACAAAACAGAAACTCACTGGGGAGATGTATGACAGAAAAGATGTGAGAGCATTAGGATATAACCTCTACATCTCAAATTTGGAGTTTTACTTCCCTCCCTTGAGGATATACCAATTGCTTTTTCAGTGAGGTCTCAGTGAAAGAGTCTTTCTGCAGGTTACATGTGAAATTGCACTTCAAGACCCCACCCCCGTTTTTTTTTTCTTCTGATCAAATGAGTATAAATAAATTTTGATTAGAAATTGATAATAAAGTGAAGTAAATCTAAATCAGATGCCTAGAAGTCAATGGACATTGTGAGTATTACTGTAAGACACAAATGAGGACAACTTATGCCCAATGGCAAAAATTAGAGCAGCACTTAGATTTCTTTAAAGTGCTAATTTTAAGCTAGAAATGGAAAGTGCATAATGTGGTTACGATTACATAAATTATCTCAACAAGATGAAGAAATGCTCCTAAAGCTGCCAGCAGCAACTTCAGAGAACTTGACCCTTTTTTTCATTTTTGGAAAACAAATATTAACAACATTACATTTTCCTTCTATTAAACACTCCTCTTTGAATATGTTTTGAAACAGGTAGCTACAACACTCCGCAGCTTTTTAAATCAATGACAGAAGGGTTAGGACCACCACAATATATTCACATGGTCAGTGCTGCAAAGTGATAAAAGCACAGTAACTATTGCTTGACTGGAGCTGTGACCATCACCACAGCCCCTCTAAAGAATACCATTTTCATTGTAAGGCAACCTATGTTTTTATATGCACAATTTCTTATTTATATGTCACAAATTAAGCAAGAAAATGGCAATCAATCTTGAAAATTTAATATATTTCTGATTCAAAGAGTTGTTTTATTATCTGGTAAACTACGTTTCCTCTCCAATGATGAAGTTTTACACAGCATTGTCTCAAATGTGTTGAAACTTTGCAGGTCAGCAAACCACCAAATTCATACCTGTAGCTGGATGATGATTAAAATCTCATCCAACAAGTGATGCAAGATCCACATTCACCCTTCATGCTCATTTTTGTCTTCCTTAACCCACCTAAGAACATCACTATTTTTTGCACACTTTTGATATTTTGCACACTTTTACCTCTGGAACTACATCTTTATGGTCCTTTCTGATCCATCCCTGTGATTCTATGATTTAGTCCAACACCCTTGCAATGAGCAGGAACCTCTTCCACTAGACCAGGTTGCTCAAAGCTCCATCCAACTTGGCCTTGAAATTTCCAGGAATGGGGCAGCCACAGCTTCTCTGGGCAGGGCCTCACCAACCTCATAAAAAAATTCTACCGTACATCTATTTTAAATCTACCATCTTTTAATTTAAAACCATCACCCTTCTCCAATCTCAATAGGTTCTGCTAGAGGTGTTTGTCCCCATCTTTCTTACAGGCCCCCTTTAAGTATGGAAAAGCCACAAAAAGGTGTCTCTAGAGCTTTCTCTTCTGCAGGCTGAACAACCCCAAGTTTCTTGCAAGGATAAATTTCATTTAAAAAAAAAAAATTGACTAAAACCACATTATTATATCAACAAGTGCTTCTACAGCCTTCCATAGTCAGAGTGAGTCAGTGCAAGCTGCTACTGTCATGGAACAGTGATAACTACAAACATGCATTATCAAAAGTACATTGTGGGAATGTTTCAGGGAACTGAATATATATCCTGAAAACACCAACCTGCTAATTATTTATTTTCAAAAGTAAGAACAATTTCAGATTTTCCCTTTCCCTAAGGACAGAGACTGAGAATCTTATTTTTCTGATGATTAATTCCATAGAGATATGGTCTCTGCTGGTTTCTTTACAGGCATCGAATAAAATGTAGTAAGTCTTAAAATCCAATATATAAAAACATAGATTTTTGAAAATATAAATATTCACAGCAGGAATGAGGATCTAGAGAACAGCACACCTTTAAGTCAGCACAGCTCTCACAGTGAAATTTTAGTGCTTGTCTATAACTGAACAACGTCCCAGAAAATTAAGTTTTACCCTCACATCACTTAAGAGAGAGTGTCTGCCATCTGCAGCCTGAACTAGAACAGATCATTGTTTTCTGAACAGGGGTTAATAACTGTTGGACAATGAACGTGTTTGTGTAAAATTAAAAAAAAAAAAATAAAAGCCCCAATGCTTCTGGTAGGCATCCACAGTGAAGGCAGTCAAACCCCACCCACACTTATTATTTAAAGGATTCACTGTTTTTTTCAACTCCCACCCCATATGCCACAGAAACAAGATAAAGAGCACAGCACAAGAGGGAAGGCAGAACCACTGTGAGCACTTATACATAGCTTAACCAAGTGCTCGTGGCTCTTTTGATGCTGCCACTTGGTGATACAATTAAGAAAAGTAAAATCTGTGTACAGAAAAACTCATATTAAGATTCCTCAAAATACCATGGGAAAATATCACACCAGTCTATCTGAAATAAACACTTCGAACAATGGGATTCACAAGGTCTTGGCAATTCCACAAAGCACATCATGACACCATCCTCCAAAGTAATTGTGTTTGCCTACAGTGCAACCAAGACCATCACGAAAATACAGTCAAAATTAGTCTGAAACTCGGTTCTCCTGTGCCATCACCATCAAATCACACTACAGTCCTCACAAATACTCTGATTGCTTCCCAACACTACCACAAGTGCTAAAAATGGACACTCAGTGCAACTGCTGAGAAGAGTTACACTGCTGGTTTACATAGAGCCAAGTTCTGGGCATGCTGAGCTGTATTTAGGGAAGATACTCCTGTTCCGGGAAGGGCAAAATTGCAGGAGTCGTCAAACATCTGCCATCCAAGATGTATCATCCAAACTTCTCTGGCTTAGCTCAGCCACTTTTTGCAGCAACACTCCCTCAGTCCCAGGGTTGAGAAATGTCTTGCCCACAAACCAGATCCAGTGAATTTTGCACAGAGACACTGCTATTCTTCTTCCTTCTGCATGGCCCCAGTCCTCACTCATGCCAAGTCATGCATGAATCACAAACCCAGCTGCAGGTGTCTGCTCTTCCCTGACCACAGGATGAGCAAGAGGCAGGAATCTCCTTGATGGAGCAGTGTTGAACCTTTGGCTCTCCAAGCAGCAGTGAACTACAACACTTTTACAGATCAGTTCCCCACCAGAAATCAAAGTACAGTTGATACTACATGCTCCCCTGAGAGGCTTTGCTGCAGACAATGAATAATACATCACTACTTTTCTGACTCAGTTTAAATTTCCTGGACATTTTTGAGACATAAATAACTTTTCCCAACTGCAGCTGGTAAAATTTTGGAGGGGAAAACCAGTACAATCTCTCCGACAAGAAGGTATCCCATTAAATAATTATTCTTCAAGATAGGTTACTTCAGAATCTTACAACTTCATACATGAAGCAACACCTACCTGGATGAAGCCTACACTGTATTTGACTACCCTGCACTTTCAGGAATCAAAACTCAAGAAATGCAGAACTCGAGAGATTTTTCCCCACAAAGACTTCCCTAGAACAGAGTAGCTACTGTCTTCACTTGCTTTTTTTTTGCTTATGAAAACCCACATGTCTATATTAGTAAGACTTCTGAAAGACAGAGGTCAAACTTTCTTTCCTAGAGAAGGCTGGAACTTTCAGAGAAGTTTGAATAAATGTCAGCACTGCAGTTGTTCTCAATATCCAGTATTGGAAACCTGGATGTGAGGTTCAGAAATGTCCCCGCACTCCCTATTCCATAACAGAAAACCAACAGTGAAAGCTCCTTTACTTGCCCACTCCAAAACTCCACAACACATCCAAGAGTTCCAAGTCACATCTGGAGTCTGCCCATGTAGAAAGTCCACGTGGAACGACAAAGACCCAAACACCTGAAGCCAAACATGGATTTTAACATACTTTCAAGACTTCTCTAAGGATGAAAACATACATGCTGACCTCACCTTCATGTAAGAGGTATTTCTGTGATTCAGTGTGGCAGCACTCACAATTTTCTACTGTTGGAAACAAGCAACTATGCTGGTGATTAAACATCTTCAGTTCCTTTAGGTTCAATTAAATAAAAGACATCTCTCTAGGTGAGAATAGGGGGGTCTGTTTATGGCAGGATCACAGCATTTCAGGAAAGCTCCAGAAATGTCTTTACAACACTGCATCAGACAGATAACCATTTGAATAAAATAAAGGACTTGCTTTGATGGGCTGCCAACATCAAAAGAGAAGCAAACACCGTTCTTTCCTTAAAATGATAAATTACCATTCAAAAAGAGGGGAGAAAAGAAAGTGCAGTCCTAGAAGGAAAGTAAATAGACTTGAAAATGCTCTGTAAGACCTCTGCCATGGTTAGTACTGCCCACAGGCAAAGGGTAGCTGCAGTGAGAGCAGCAGGATTAGTGACAAGGAAAAACCATAAGACATTTCTCACATTCTCAAGAGAACTGTCTTTGTTTCTCACTCAGAGGCGTTGCTTGCTTTTCTCTAATAAAAACTATGCTCCTATGACCTACAAAGTTAATTAACTCCACAGAGATAATAAACCTAAATTGAAAGAGCATTCCTTATAAGTCACAAGGATTATACCACCACCTCTTTAACTATCAAAAAAACTATCATGAGGCTTCATAATGACCCTAAATAAATATTTATCCCTATGTTTAAAGACGGGGAAATTTCATCACAGACATGCAGCAACGTGCCTCAAGCTGTACAACAAGGGCTTTTCCTTAATGCAACCAGCAATCACATTACAGTCTCCTATTAAGAGCCTCCAGAGAGTTGTCTGGTCTAGGACATATTGGGATAAATCTAATAATTCCAGTCTTTCTGTGTTTGCAGATAAGTTTACCACAGAAGTATTTATTACAGATTGGATTTAATGCTTCCAATTGAGATGCTGGATTAGACTTCTAATTTTTCCTCAGTGGTGAGTAAACACTCCAGGAGTCTAAAAATATATGGAACATTTTACCATTGGTCTGAATTTGAGATTCCTTATCAGTGTTATTGCTATTTTCAATATTTGCTTCCCTCCTTCGCTGTTGATTCTTTATATCAAACATAGGAGAAAAATGACTAATAATCAGCATTTATCCTTATTTAGGTGTGCTAATGTGTTATGAATTACTACTGTGGTGGCTTTGGGTCCATCCCAAAGTATCACCTGCTCTTCCTTGAGGATTGCACCTTCTATTCCCAGCTCCCACGATCTCAGGCAGGAGTTAGATGCAATCTCCTTTCACAATACCTACATTAATCTTCCAATTACTTGTCCTACCAGAAATGCTTCAGAGACTCTCAGTTTTATTAAGCAACACCAAGGCAGCTGCTAGAGGAAAAGGGTATCTCTGTGTTTAACTTCAGCAGCTTCTTTTAGTGTGCACACAGTTAAAAGGAAAAACTTGTAGCTAAAGCACATTAAACACAGGGAAACATGATTTCCCTTCAATTTTCACTAAATTTACAAGAATTGTGCCCATTGAAGCTGAGAGAATTTTTAAAGATTTTCAAGCACCTCTGGTGTGTTATGCAAGAATAACTGGTACCTGCAGACAGGTTGTTAAGCAGTGTCAGGCACATGCAAAGCTACAAGTTTTGGCCAAGAAAAACTTGTTTAATTGAAGAGCAAACTTAGAGAAATGTGGACAAAGCAAAAGTAGCCACCCATTTTAGGGTACAATTCATATTCATTACACTATGCACAGAGTTTCCAGATATTTGGTATACTGGGAATCCTCAGGTTGAGCAGGTCACTAAAATCAAGTATTGAGCTTGTTTATATTATCCACCTGCTCCTATGAGATGTGATACTGAATTCTGTCTGCTGATCTTGTCACTGGCAGCCCCCACTTAGATACACAAAATCTATCCATAAAGGAGGAACATTAGAACACAGAATACTCTGTGCCTTGCAATGATCTCAATGTAGAAACATAATCCTTGCTTTTAGAGGGAGTATAATCCCTAAAACAATTCAGAGATACATAACAGTGTAATCCATGCTAACAGTATAGATCCAATTCTTTTCTGAACTCTGCAGAACACTCGGCTATTCCAAAGCACTTAAACTATCAGTTTGTAACAGCAGGATAGTATTTCTACACTTCATAGACATTACAGAATCTTTTAGCTCATTAAGGCTATCCATTTCCAGAAGATCCTTTTTAATTAAATTATTGCCAATTCCACTGCAACACTAAAAAACCATACCAAGGAAGCAAAGTATTTTTTAAAACCCTAAACAAACAAACAAAAAAAAAAAAGGGAAAAAACCTCACACATATAGCAAATTACAGCCACTTTACCTGAAGACTTGCAAAAAAAAAAAAAGGTTTTGAAGTTTTGTTAGAGCTCCACTAATGTAAAAGTACATATGCACGAGAAATGTGTATAAATTTGACAATACTCTGAACTGCAAATTAACATGCTACCTTTTACACCAGTTTTCTGTAAAATTATTGACAATTTAGTCAATAGGAGTTTTTAAAGTTTTAATGAAGCAAGTTTTCTACTTCTCATCAAAAAGTGCAATCACTATAACATGCAATGTTGGTAAACTCACGCTTTATTCTTAAAAGTTAATTAACTTTGCCTTTTCTTACATGAAAAAGTTGGCACACAGACTTGGGCTTAACCTAGGCCTTTGCCAGATCTAGAATCAATACCAGCAATTAATATAAAATCATTTTCTGCCTAATTCTGGAGAAACAATGACAGTGAAATCAGCTGTAGGTGCTGAGTTACACTGATGCAGCACAGGAAACAAGCCCATTCTTCTATCCAATGACAGCTCTGTCTGTGCCCAGGATCACAGAACCAAAGAATCATTTAGGCTGGAAAAGACCTGAAGATCACCAAGTCCAACCATTACCCCAGCCCTGCCAAGCCCACCACTAAACCATGTCCCTCAGTTTCACAGTCACACATCTTTTAAATACATCCAGGCATGGTGACTCCACCACTGCCCTGGGCAGCCTGACAACCCTTTCAGTAAACAATTTTTTCCCAACATTCAATCTAAATCTCCCCCAGTACAGCTTGAAGCCATTTCCCCTTGTCCTGTCATTTGTAATTTGGAAAAAGAGCCCGACCCCCACCTGGCTGCCCCCTCCTGTCAGGGAGTTGTGCAGAGCCAGAAGGTCCCCCTGAGCCTCTTTTTCTCCAGGCTGAGCCCCTTTCCCAGCTCCCTCAGCCGCTCCTCATCAGACTTGTGCTCCAGACCCTTCTCCAGCTCTGTTCCCTCCTCTGGACACGTTCCAGCCCCTCAATGTTCTTCCTGAATTTAGGGGCCCAGAACTGGACACAGGATTTGAGGCACATCCTCTCCAGTGCCCAGCATAACGGGGATGGTCATTGCCCTAAACCTGCAATTCATACTTTCGGATGGATTTTAGAAATGGAAAGAAGAGAAGAAAAAAGTCACACCAACTTGAGCCTTTCCAATGGAAGGTATGAAAAGGTCAAGTAAGCAAATCTTATCATGGCATAATATAATCATACTTTGCCAAATTCTCCAGCTTTAAGACCTGCCTCCATTTGCTTTTAAGGTGAGCAAACTTCCAGCTGAGAGACTCCATGGCCTTCCTTCCCAGCCTGACACAGAAGATGGAAGAGATGTTTACCCTTCAGCTAAGGACAAGTCAGAAGCTTTTTTGAGTAAACTTGTCAACCTGTATAGTATCAAAGCATTCCATGAGGAAAATAAAAATTTTTACTTACCCTGTTCATGGAAAAAGACCACCAGAGCTTAGACAAAACATTTTTAATCCTGGAAATAGATGTTTTATGCTGCTGCTGATCACCAGCATTCACAAAACACCCCTATGATTTAATTAAAAATTTACAAAAGGACAATTTGTTTAATTATTGTCTAGCAAGTCTCTGTGGAGTGCAGCAAAACTAATAAGATTCAGGTGAGTTTCCATCTGTGGCAGTCAATGAATCTTTCTGCACCAGGAGAAATGCAGGCAGTAAAAATACCAGGCAAGAGGATGCAAAATGAACCTTGAAATTAGGTGCAGTAAAGGAAATTATTCTCCCACGAAGACAGACACTGACAAAATCAGAGCAGAATTCTGTTTCAGGAATATCAGGTCCTTTCTAGCAATTTTTGTAGTTCTTGACACTATCTGGCCCTTAGAGTAAAAACCACATTTCTGGGTTCTCAGACTTGAGGAGGAAGCCTGGGACCAGGAGGAAGAATGATGGGTTACACTTACAAGGGAGAACTGGGAGATACAGACTTGAAAGAGAAGAGGAAAAGAGATGAACAAAAGAAAACCCCAAAAAATTACACAGGAAGGGTGGGAGAGAAGAAAAAATGAAGAAGCATTTCCTGTATGATCTTGAAATAAAATGAAATTAGGAGATAATTCAGGAAACAAACCACAGTAACAGTCCTTCCAGCAGAGACTGAATATTCCCCCAGCTGAGATGCCAGCACAGAGCCACAGGCTGAGCCAAGCCTGTGGTAGTACTGCTCCAGTGCAGCTCCTGAACCAGAGGTGGTGCCTCATTAGTAAAAGGAACATCCACCTATCCCTAATCACTTAAGGAATCCATGACCTTTTGTCATCCACAGCTTCCAACAGCTTTCATTGTTTATTTGACACCGTGCAAAGTGCCCTGTATGATTGATATCTGCCAATGGTACTTTCATCTGATACTGGTTAAACCTTGTGTTATCAGACATTAATTACCATTCCCTAACAAAATAATGGTTGACCTTGGGAAGGTGACATCTGCTGTTTCCACCATCCCCACTCTTTCTTTTCCAAGCTGAAATGTCCTAGTCAGTGCAATTAATCCACACATAGAAGCTCTTCTGTATCTTTAATCACTCTTATTACCTTTCTCTTTGCAACTTCTAGTCCTGGCAGAAAGAAAAAATGTAGGGAAAACGGAAAGGAAACACAAAGGAAACAGAAGCAAGAATAAGAGTTTGCTCAAACAGTCCTCCTGAGAAGGTTAAATTACTTATTAACAGAACCTGTGAACTATATTCAGCACATATACAATATTACTCTTCTGGTGCACATGGGGGTTTGATTTAAAATATAATATATTAAAAACTGCTTAATTTATGTTCATACAACCATTGGTATCTGTTTGTATCATGATTCTTAATCCTGCCTCGTCAGTGGCTCATAGGGACGTTTAGGGGCTAGAATTTGGAACAGAATTTTTCCCTAGGTATTACAGTTATTACAGTTTCTCAACTGCCAGAAACCACCAATCTAGCAAGCTTCTTGAGCCAAAAAAGCCCCCAAGAGGGTAAAAAAAAAAAAAAAAAAAAAAAAAAAAAGTTAAAAACCTAGGACCNGAGGGTAAAAAAAAAAAAAAAAAAGCAGCAAGAGTTTAAAAACCACGGCATGATCTTTCTTCTTCGCATTTTGATTCCATGTACTGTTTCCAAAACATCTTAAAGACAGGGAGTCCTAAAAATGAGTTGTTCATTGTGTGAAACAAACTACTCAACCAATCAACAAACCCATTTTTTTCTGCCAGCCTTAAACTCAACCATTTCTCTAGGTATTGTGTTCCTTTTCAGCTATGAAAAACCCCAGTGAATATTCCTTCCCTTGTCAGCCTTTTCCATACTGTTACGACTTTACAGGTTTTTAGCTGTCTCTAAAAAAAACCCCTAAACTATTCTTAGCTGTCTCTGAACTAAACTAAACAACTCTCATCCATTTAGTCTCCCTTAACACAGGAGCCACACCCTCTCTGGCCACCTTTTTCACAGGTATCCTTACTTTGTGTTTAATTACAGATTTTCCAGATCCTTTTGTGTAACAGATTCTGGCAACTACAGAATGGATAATTTCCAGAAAAGGGAGCTTAGTGAATGTTATCTTCAGGTCAGGTTAAAAAGCACTGTCTGTGTATTTCTTAATCCAATCTGAATATAGAGAACGTGAGAAATAAGAGGAGTAGAGTAACTCTGCTGGCCTTGCAACCCACATCATCTCCATCAGAAACAGTTCATTATTTATTAACACACAGCTGTACATTTATTTCCCTGAGCCTGAAGATTTCCTGTGAAACAGTGCTAGGGAAGCACTACTGTTTGTTGCACAGCAAATTTCACTTGTAGCTGGTAAGAAAATACAAGTGTACCCTTTTCAGTGCTGTTATACAAGTATCAACACGCTGTAGCAGGTGCACAGTTCTGTAACAGTGAAACCAGGACTTTTCAGGAAAGATGTGTTTCCTAAAGAAACAAGTGTGCTGCACACATCACAGGTCAATGCTAAATCATCGTTATGAAAAGAAATGCAGGGAAAAATGCTGGTGCATCATTTAAAAGATACCGCTTATCATTTATATATACATATATAAAAATTTAAGCAAATGACTTCAATAAGAAGTAGTAAAAGTTGTTGATATTCAGTTAATCTTACCTGTTCTTGAGACTTGCATACAGAGAACTTCACATCCAACAAAAGCACAAATGTTTTTAGCTTATGAAAATATCTTCTCTGAAGGTGCCCAGTAGGAATACTAGTCCCAAGGACACCAACATTCTTTCAGCTTTCCAGGGTTTCACCCCTTCCAGCTCTCTCAGTGATGATTTAAGGCTCCTGTCCCATTGTTGGAAAAACAGCAGATGTCTGAAAGAACTGAGGCGGTACACTGGAAAGCCTGAACACACAAGATTCCTAATTAAAGTAACAGGGCATTATATGAAGATATTTCACAGACCACAATGCCTGAAAAATGTGTTTTTTCTTGCCATTATAATTAGTGGGCTAAACCTGAACTCATTCTGCCAATACTGATTAGCATCGTCTACGGCCTGTTCAAAGTGATGATCACAGATGATTTGGAATTCAGTAGATGTTAAGATGGGGCCACTTCACACAATGCTCATCAACCCTAAATTGCAACAACCACATGAAGTGGCTTATCAGAGGAGTGTATTTTTGGAGTTAAACTTGCAAGGAAATTAACATTTTAACAGTCAAAGCCCTTTGAAACTTGGCCATGTGGTAGATTCATGTTTCTGAGTCCTTTCAGCTAAACCTTCAGCCCTCTACTCCATTTTGGGGAAGTATTTGCAGATCTTCTGATGTTTTTTATTTAGGTTTTTATATGCTTTGAAGAAAAAACACCAGGAAGTCTCTCTGACATCCAAAATGAACAAAGCAGCTTGCATTATAGTATTATTATTCCAGATAAAATCTGTCCTGGATTTCCCACTCAGTGTAAACTTACCTTATAAAAGCTAACACATGACACTAACAAAATAAAATCTTAGCAAGACAAAGCTATAGGCTTAGAGTAAGTTAACAGTCCAAGATCTAACACTAATCTTCATTATTTCTAATTCTTCATTACACTTTAGCAACATAGGATTGGAAGGAACTTCCAAGGTCACCATGTGCAGACCGCTGCTTCTCCAAGAAACTCTAACACATTAATTCATTCCTAAAATGCAAATTTTGCCTTGAGGCAGTCAGATTTCCTCCTTGACCATGGTCCAGAATATCACTGCTGACAGAACCATTCCCATTTCCAGACCAACTGCATCAACAGCTGGTTCATCTCTATTTACCCTTGTTCTTAAGTACAGTACGGTACTCAAAGACAAGTTAGTTTCCTTCCTTAATGTTGTTCTTCCTAGTAAGAAAAATTAAAGAGCAAATTTATTTACTGAATAGGAAATGCAATGAAATCGAAATTAAAACTCAAAACAAAACAGTAAAATTTTATCTGGGTAGGTTAACAAAGCAAATCCCTTTATTCTTTCTCAGCACTTAATTGATGACACTAAAGCCCAGCTCTGTATCTATTTCACTTCCTGGATTTTTTTCCCCCTCCTTAGCAGATAACCCAAATTCTGCCCTATAACCCACAAGATGTCTCACCAGTGCCTTAAGCAATAGCACACAGCACTCCTTATTTCATCCATCACATTTTAGGATGCATTTCCTTTCCCTCAAATCACGTAATTACTACGTGATCCTCTAACACATCCGGTTGTCTTCCTCCTTAGTCACAGCCAACTGCTGAGTTCCCAGCACACAGCAAAAATTCTTCTAGCCCATAATGGCATGGCTGAAAAGCTATTTGAAGTCAGCACAGCAGAAATGTGATGAAATTTAACCAATGATACACAGCCCATACTGTGTAATTCTGGCTGGAAAATTACTCCAAAATTTGTCATCTTCCAATTTAACCAGCATATGTTTGCTTTTTACTGATGATATTGCCATAAATAATAATTAAGACTGGCATCATGATAAAATCTATGAAGAATAACATGACTACAACATTCTGGTCTAAAACTTCCATTTTCTTTCCCTTTTAGCCAGTTATTTCTCTAAAGAAATCCAAGCATGGGGTCTGTTACACTTTGCCTACAAAACTCAGTTATTGCAGAAGGCACAACATGCAGCCTTCCCTTGTTAAAACATAATTCCATTTACTCCATTTAACATATACCTCCATATCTTATTATTTTTCCTTCTAAAATTGCCTCTTACATCTGTCATGTGAATCATATTATCCTCATAATTAAATATAAATAAGACACCTTGTATTCCGAAACCCTACAGCACTATTTCTGACTTACAAGATTAAAGAAAACATATAATATGGCAAACACACTGGAAATCTAATTTTTGAAGGGTGTGATAGTGGAAGATAAACAGCCCTCTGACTTGAGCATATGGATTTTGCTCCGTATCAACTGACACCACTGCCCTCACTGAAAGGAAGGATTAATTTGTTAGTAAAGACAGAGAAAATATCTGCTCTTGTCTTAGAATTTCTTTCCTTTTCCTACTTTTAGATGGGAGAACAAGTTCTGACAGTTGTTTTGCAAGGTCTAATTCAGCTTTGTATCTTTATCTACACTTGTTGATATTCAAGTCTACAGTTTCCGTATCTACAGTGCACACAAGGTGAAGAGTCAGGTTCCAGTCAGGCAGCTTTTATTTGAACTCTGATGACCAGGGTTGCTCCTAATTAAAAAAAAAATTAAGACTGCAAAGCTTGAGACTGAATTCTTCAAAAAGAAGGTGCAGCAGAACCTGTTGGTGAGTGTTTCACCCTTGACACCAGTGAACCAGGACCTCACACAATCCCTTTGTGTCTACTTTAGTCTCCAACACACCTAAGTGTGAGGACACATAACTCAATTCTATTCACAGCAGCACAAAATCCAGTTTTACTTATGAAGGTTTAGAAATATGTGAAATAAGTTACAACTATTACTTTCTACACCTCAGTTTATCAGAGATATTTTCCTGCTGGACCACAGAAAATTTATATCAAAAGGAAACAGGTGGTGAAAGGGAAGAGAAATGACAAATAAAAACATAAACAAAAAAAGTACAGCCCAAAAATTCCAATGGTACTTAAGTAAACAAAGTGAAAGATACTGATCAGCAAATACTGCTTTCCTTGTTCCAGCTGGTCCCTTAAGATTAAATCTCCCCAAACTGAGATCCATCAGCGTGGATATCAAACCCTGAACAAATCTAGCCTACAGAAGAAGGCGAGTTGGAAAAGAAACAATTTACAACTCCTCTCCAGCTGGAAAGAACACATCCCCTGGCAGTGAAGGCTACTTCTTCCTGTGACAAAGGCAGCAATCACTGAGACAAATTAGATGGAAGTACATTTTAATCTATTAAAGCCTTTATCCTTTCAAGTGTCTTTTGCAGTTAGTATATTAACTCCTTCTTTAGAAACACTGTTGCTGAAGGCATTTGTTATTTAGTGTAATGTCATGTAGTTAGTTATTTAGTGTAACACCATGTAGTGTAAATCCCATTTCCAAATGCTTTTGCAAGACTTAGGATGAATTCCTAAGCAAGCTTAGTCCAGATGGAGAACCATTTGTAAGAAGAATCAACTACCATAAACTGGATTTTTATCACCATTTTCATAGGAATAATGATCAATATTCAGGCAGTTACAGGATAGAACTAAACTCCCAGTAGGGAATCCTCAATCTTGTTTGTAGACTGGGGAGAAGGATTTGCCTGGAGTGGCTCTTTGATAGACCTGGACTCCACATAGATAAATGTCTGTTACCCATCTGGTGCTGTAATTGGCAGACTTTATATAAGAAACATGTTGCTCAGCCATGCCTGTTCATACAAAATGTCACCACAACCTTTACATTTTGCACGGGATATAAACTTGTAAAAACCGGCAGGTCTGCCCTGAGTTCCAGAAAAATCAACGCACACTCTTTAGTCCTGCTTTTCCTCTTTGAATTTCAGCTTATTAGTGAGGCACCCAAAGGTCACCTTGGACAGCAATGGAGAAGGAAGCTCCTTCCTGGGCACTGTGACCTTCCATGACTTTCAAGAAAGGTCTATCAATAGCAGGTGCCTCCAGAGCACACAGTGTTTACACGTGGCCACAGGAGAACACGCCAGCTCCCAGGACAGCACAGCTTGGCCATCAGCCACATGCTCAGGACCCTGCTCGGCCAAGGTACATTCTGAAGGTGCCTCAATGAAGCTGAGTCTCTCCACTGGAATCACACACACAGCTCAGTTCCCTTTCCTTCTCAGGACTCTCTGTAGAGTTGCTTTCTCTGCTTAGGCTGGTAAATAAAGTTGTAGCATCTCCCACTTGTATTTGTTTGAGGCTGAGTATCGTGCTTTGTCATTCCAACCCTGCAGTTCTCGGACGTTGTCACCCCGTGTCACATAATCACACACTGGTCCACACGTCTGCTCCATGCCATCCACTCCCTTTTCTGTAACACTGAATGCCAAAATTAACCCTGACACGGAAACTACTTCATGCATTACACTACTCATGAACTAAAAGCTAAGTATATTGTACCTTGATAAGAATAAGAGGTTTTTTCCCCACAAAAGAAACTCGCTATTTCCCCCAGTAGCATACAAAAGGGAAGGGTCAATGCTGTGCTAATACAAAGGTGAGGCAGGCAGCCCGTGCTCCCAGGCTGCAGCAATGCCTAATGGCTTGGTTGCCTCACACATAACCTCATTCTTCATCTCATGCTTCAAGTCACTACCAAGGTCTAACAACGTAATTAGAGGTTTCTGGCAATGAGTGGCAAATGCAGGTGAACTACTTTGAATGTAACCACTACAGCACTGCTTGTAAGTGGTAAGTAGCAGGGAAGAGGAACAAAGATTAGAGAACAACAACTTCAACAGCAAATTCTCAGTATTTACCTAGAAGTCACATTAAAACTATTATTTAAAACACCTGACTTGTTTCAAATGTCACCAATTCTGATAAGAACTATGACTGCAAGACTACACACAGTTGACACAGTCATCCAAACTACTCTGTGAGGAGCAATAGTTTAACTATTGCCTTGTGTTTCTCTTCCTCGTGCTCTCTCTCTTACCATGCCTTCCAACACAGTAAAATTCTGAGAGGGGAAAGGCAGCATCCTCTGGCACCATTCCTTTTGAGAGTGGCAGACAGTACTGCCTAAGGGATTTCAGATCAAGGATCACTCTCCCAAACTAAGGCTTGGGAGAGCAATGTATGTGGTCAGCACTGACAACACACTGACAGCCAAGAACATAAACCTGTATCCTCCCCAAAGAGAGCTTCTGACTGTTTATTTTAAATTGAGAAGCAAAAATCATGTGGTAATAATAAACAAACAAAAAAATTCCATTATGTCTAATTAAGTGAAAAAATCTGGTATATAGGATTTCCCCTATTATATATTGACTCCTTTTACTTGGCTTTTTATTCTAAGGTCTGTGAAACAAAGTCAGGAACAAACTGCTGTTGACTGTATTAAAAAAAAAGAAAGGGTCGATTACACAGATTTATTTTTTACAAAATGTCCTATGCTCACGTAAAACAGGTATGTAAACCAGAGGTTTAATTTGAAATGGGAATGTTGTTCTGGGGGGAAAAAAAAACCCCAAAGAACCCAAAAACTCTTTCCCAATTTATCTCAGCAGTGGCAATTTTCTAAATTAGTTAAAGACCTCACAGTCCTGCAGTAACCTTCACAGATGAGATAAATACTCATTCCTGTATCTATTTTTCTATTTTTATCATGAGAAATACTCCTTATCAGGTGTATCTAAAGTACAAAACATTGTTTCTATACTTGTATTTTCATTTTCGCCATCTCTGTAAATAACAACATGCAAATGTCAAATTTCTTAGCAGGTCTTTGCCTTCACAAATAAGCCTCCTCCAAAAATAAAGAGCTCCCTCCCATACACAAACAATTTTAAGGTTCCAACTCTCATATGCCTTTGAAAGGAAATCACCAAGAAACAAATTCAAAAGTTTCTGTAGTGGAAGGAGCACAATCAAGAGGAAAATTCTTTGGGTGTTTTTTTTTTTGAGAAGGACTGATTGTTTTCATCAATGTCACAAACTGCTCGACACATTCAAATACTTTGCTTCAAATAAACAGCGTAATGGACGATAATGGAACACATTTTGTGTTGAATTACGTAACAGAAAAGGTATGCAAGTTTAATCAACTATTACTTAGCATATTCCCTGCTTGAAGTCAGGCAGTGTTGGCGCTACAACTCACACATTCCTCAGCCCTGTAAATGATCCGAGATTGTCAGGCACTCCAGGCGTCTCCGTAGCCCAAATTACACTGCAGTGATGCTGCTCCCTCCCAGCCTCGCAGCACCGCGTTGGGCTACGGGCAGAGATCCGCAGCAAAGCGACCCAGACGCTGCTGCGGGCACCAAAAAACACAAAAAAACGAAAAAATTCCGAACCTCCCACCCCTACCTGAGCGACCCGGAGCTACTCACCATTCACGGCTGCGGGAAACTGAGCCATCATGGTCCCGAAAGCGCCCCGCTAGCCCTCAGCCATCTGCAACATGAAAGCATCGTGCCATTAATAATGCAACAAGGGCAGAGCCGAGCGGGGCACGTCCGTGCTCGGCCCCCACTTCCGACAGCAAACAATGCCCGGCCCGGGGCTGCTGCTGAATCAGCGGCATTTACACCGCCCAGGGCGTGGGGGGATTTTTTTTTTTGTCTTTTTTTTTTTTTTTTTTTTTTGTGTAGGGTATGCGGTGCAGTCCTGAACCTTGTGGCACTTCTTAAAGGAAAACAGTACCGACTGTCTGCAGGGATGCACACGGGACATTTGGCGGGGGACAGCACAGCACAGCCCAGCAGATCCCTGCCAGCTCTCCCCGGTAAATACTTAGTGTTTCATGTAAAAAAAAAAATAAAAATAAAAAAAGTTCAGTGCTCAGCTCAGTAAGCGGAAGCTGCTGCCGAGCAAAGTGAAAAACCAATTATTATTCAAATTCATCCATTCCACCACTCCACGCACTATTAACAAAGAAAACACTCTTACATTATGTATTCTGAAGAAAGGACTTGTCCTAATAAAAATCTGTCATCAGCCAGTTTTGCAGAAGCAACACAATGAAGTTATTCCTGCTCCTGAGCTACTGCGTAAAGACTCAAAAGCAGCATTTAAACGGTGTCTCAATAGAATCTACTTCCATAATAAATATCTACATAACTAAGATTTTGTTTTTCTAGTATGCATTCTTTCAAGAGTACCTGTATAAAGAATTCTTTAGAATTGCAAAATAGTCACTAATACTTAACTGAGGGAAAAGCATGAACAATTCACTGCTTTACAAATGTAGAACTAAGACAATGCAGTGAGCTGGTGCTTTGGATGAGATAATTTTACTTAAATACTGAAATTTATACATCATTATCCTTGAGCTTTATGTGGAGGAACTATTTACAGGACAACGCTACAAAAATGAAGTATTTATTTTAATTAAAAACTACATGAATCACATCTCGCTCATCTGCTTTTCAGACACCAAACCTCCTACCCATACACACACAAAACCCCCCTTCACCTCTCAATACAATCATGTATTTTAATATCAAGTACAGAAATATCACATCCCCCATACTCCCTTCCTGCAAAGAAACTCCTGCACATCTCAGCTCAAAAAACACACAACTGGGAAAGCACTCTGGTTCCACCTGAGGACAGGAAAACATTTTTTGTATCTACTGCACATTTCTTCAATAAAATGAAAAATGTCTGGGATCAGTTGTTAACAATTCTCTCTTTATATATAGTTCACATCACCATTATACATACGTACATACATTCGTGGCTACACACATGTATCATATCTACTTAAAGTAAAGGGAGTGATTGGTGAGTCCAAATGATCTCACAATGACACTGGGTATCAACCACTGAAAGATGAAAAAAGGAAGCACGGACCTGTTCCAAGACATAGACCTACCAAGCAGCCTCCCAAGAGACACTTGAGATCTATAAAGAGCCTTCCTGAAAAATACTGCCAATGTTGTTAAACATTTCTACAGCACATCTCTCTGCAAAAGCTGTTCTGTCAAGGAGGTCTAAAAGAGAACCTGAAACCATGACACAGAAGCAGCATGCTGGAGAACACCCCCAGAATCAGCAGATTTCTACCTGCATGCGACTTGTTCCAGATTTAGTCTTACTGGTTAAGGGCTATACATTTGATCTTTCCTCCAACTCACTTTGTTCTCTTAATTTCAGATGGCTTTTAGGGTTTTTTTAAATGAGTAATCACAAAAATATAGAATATCCCAAGTTGGAAGGGACACAGAACGACCATTGAGTCCAACCTCAGACTCCACGCAGGACACCCTAAAATTAACCTGTGTATCTAAAGAGCACTGGCCAAACACTTCATGAACACCAACCGGGGCCATGAGCTTCCCAGGGGAGCTTCTTGTGCATGACTGCCCTCTCTGTGGAGAATTTTTCCTTATATCCAATCTCAACATGCTCTGATACAGCTTCAAGCCATTCCCTCGTGTCCTGTCACCATGTCCCTTGCTGCTCCCATCATAGGGAAGATGTAGACAGCAATGAGGTCACCCCCTCAGTCTCTTCTCTGAACTGGACAAATCTCACATCCTCAGCTGTTCCTCAAAAGTCTTGCTCTCTAGTCCTTTTACCATCCTTGTTTCCCTCCTTTGGACATATTCTGATATTTTTATACACTTCTTACACTGTGGGGCCCAGAACTGGACACAGTACTCAAGGGGAGGCCTCACAGTACAAGCCAGATAATTATCAGACAATACAGATCTGATAGAAAACTGCTTAACTCTTAAAGCCCCAAATCTTAAGAAACACTTTTAAAATACTCCATACAACTCACAGTTATAGAGAAAGTCACATTTTGACTTTGTTTTGCTGAAATGGCTTGTGTAGATTGAGCTTTCAAAACCCTCAACTGCTGAGCAGGTGAGTGGGAGAAGTGACCCAGGCAGCTTCCTGCACACAAATGGGGAAATCCCTTCTCCTCACTTTAATGTCCCTAGAGTCTCAACTATACCACATTTTAAAATCAATTTCAACTGAAAAATGTTGAGGACTTTGATGTCGCTTTTGCATGGTCAGGGTCATTCCTATTTATGAAAACACTGCACCTATGGAAGACACGTGCTCCTGGTTCATTTTCATCAGCAAAAATAATGAGCATCCCTGCCCAAATTATCAACACAGGATTTTTCAGTGTACCTGAAAATTCCCCATGTTTCCCAAGTCTGGGCTGAACCAGCCTGGTAAATCTGTGCTGGGCATTGCCATGTAGATGAACCAACACCCAAGGTCCAAAAACAAGAGAAACTGCCCAATGGGTCTATAGTGAGAGTACATTACAGCAATGAGATGTGATTAAATAATGGTTTAGCTGTGCTGTCTCACGATTATGTCTATAGCAGACCTTGTCATATTTTAAATAAATACTAAACTTGAAGGGCACCAAAACCCTCCTACAGTAACCCCTACAAAGACAGAAAACGATGACCTTAAAGAAGCAACTAAAAATGGGACTTCTACAGGATTTCGTATCTCACCAGCACTGAGAAGACATTCTTATCCCTTTGCACAGATCCACTTCACTCAGACACCAGGACTACACCAAGCACAGATACTTCTCCAGTCACAGACTCCTGAGTTATAACAAGAAGTAAAAAAAGGAAGAATAAAGGTATTGCTGCAATATAATTTCCCCTCACTGCATTTTTTTTAAAGAAGGAGGAAACCGTCCAGTAAGCTTGAAGTCTACACAAATTTTTTGAAAGTCTGTGTAAACAATCCTTCCCAAAGAATGGAGCTTGCCCTCAACAAGTATTCTGTCATATGCATTTTCCCAGCACATCCCAAAGACTTGGAGATCATGAATATATCAAAGCTAAAAGCAGTTTATTTTCACAAAGTGCAAATGAAGTTACTGCAGTCTATAAAGACCATCTGTAAAGACCTACAATGATGTAAAAGCACCTTAAACCTTTAGGACACAAGTGTGAACCACTTATTTACCAAGGGAAATCTCAGCAAAATATTCTCATGTTAAGACAAAGTTATATTTTTTTAGAATTATTCTGATGACTTCTAACCATTAATGGAGATGAAAGTTGTGAATATCCAAGAACCCTTACTACACAGTACATTACACAATGCCACATAAAAATGTTCACTGAAGAAAGAAAATAAAAACCAAGAAAATACTATAACCAGTGTCCCAAACAGATGATATGAATGAAATCATGGCCTTCACCACCAGGAAATAGTTTCTGCAAAATGCTCTAGAAGATGTGCTTGGTGAACTCAGTCATCAGTTGTAAGAAACTGCGGCAGAATCCATGCACGAAATCCAAGGTGTAACAACAGGATCAAACATCCTTATGAACACTGTAGATGACATTAAGTCCTGCTGCCATTTAGGATGAAAACAGGAAAATTTGGATCTTACATTTAAACAGCAGAACAGCAAGTTCTTGTAAACAAGCCATCTGACTAGCCCCCATCTCTAAAGCACTAATTGTTTTCACAAACTGACCTGCCAGACTGCAACTTCTGTTCCCTCAGTGTTCATTATAGTTGATACAAGTGGAGAAAAGAAATTAGGAGATTGCAAGAAGCAGGGGTGGATGTCAGGACCATGTGAAAGCATTAGAAAGCATTAGAAAACAGCATTAGGGCTGGGCAGACTGAAGGAGAAGGGAAAAAAGCTTTTTCTTTTCCCTATCATAGGCATATTGCCATTTTATGAAGGGCAGCCTTACCACAATCTTTGTTAATATTTATACTCGAATCAATTTTTTTTTTTTTCAAAACATTTCTCAGAAAAACCACAGCCACATAGTTTTAGTAGGAATGAAGGTCTGGTGCACCAGGCTCTGTCTGGAAGAAAGAAAATACCATGGAAGCAGCATGTGTGGTCACATTATTACTCTCTTCCTTTTCTCCATTGCAGGAGGAAAATATATTGCAGAATTTTGCTGCAAGAGCCAATCAGCAAGGACAGAGACTGCAGCACTAGTTACCTGATTTATTCTTCTCAACACCTCTAGATCTGGACAACACAAAGATACTCATTAGGATTTGCAGAGCAAGCAGCGACCATGTAATAGCCCATGTAGTTGTTTCCTGCTTTTTTTCTATTCTCTCTTGAAAATGAGAGAATAAGAAGCATTAGTAAGGTATTATGGACCAGCACAGTCTCTTTGTTCAAGACATAGCGGTATGAGAGTTTACTCATTAAAAAAAAAAAAATAATAAAAACATCTCAACATAGTGGCAGGCCAAGCATTTATCTCCTTTATACAGTGCAGTTATACACAGCAACATGGCCTTTTCAAAATGCACTGTGGACAGCTTACAAAGTCCACCCACTCTGATAACAAATGAATGACATCAGTGACAAAACGGGGGAGTCGACTGTGGGTAGCACATTGCTGGCTCTTGCTGCTCCCCCTGCTACTGTGGATAACAGTACTGAGAGCCTTAGTTAATATTTTGACATTTCAAGGAGAAAAAAAGGGTTAAATATTTTACTTCTTAACCCTATGGTATCAACCCCCTTCCTTGCTCACTGTGAAAGAGAAACTTCCTTCTCAACAGTGATCCAGACAAAACACAAAAAGTATTTTTCTGACAAATATCCTTCTGCCCACCTTGCCTTACTAACAGCCTTTCTGAACATGCCGACCACCCAAAAGATAAGAATCTCTGTTTCTGTTCAAAAAACAGAATTGTGTGGTCACTGTTGCAGGGTTCACTCTGTTTCTTACACAGCTGCTCAGCTATGAAAGCAGCCATTCAAAGTATCAAGACACAGTTCAGCTCTCTCCTCTGTTTCTGGAGATTAAAACTGATCTTTCCTTCCTCCCAGGAGAAGGTTTCCCCCGTTTTATTGCACAGTGATTCAAGGAAACCCATGAAGAGTGTTTGGAATAGTAACGTCAATTCAGGACTTCAACCTCCTACAAGAAATTCTCTAAATTAAGGCAGAGATCTGCAGGTCCCTCTGCCTGTCCATGCCCCTCCAGCTTCAAATCTTCTTTGCTAGGAAGAAATTATTCTGAAGGAGAGAATGAGAATCCCACTTCAGGAAGCTCACTATTTAAATCCCTGGCCCTTCTCCCAGGAGACACAAACTTCCTCAGGAAAAGTTGGGAATTGAACCCAACTCTGTCACGCCCTGGAAGAATACATTCACTAACCTGATCCCAGACAGACAGACATCACCACCTCTGCTTGCTTTGCTTAAAAAGGAAATAAAAAAAAGTAAAAAGCAGAGGGTAGACTATTTATAAGATTTTTTTTTAAAGGCTCTGAGCTTCTGCCTCTGAGAAGGAACTCCAAGCTGCATATTGTAACCTTTCCAGAGAGCTGAGTGAGATATGCTTGCTCCTCAAGGGGTGGTAACTTAAAATACTCTTGGGGTTTTTTTTGCTTCCTACTTTCTGATTCACATGACTCCCCACTCCATATGCCGTTTTTTCTAGATGCTGTTTTAAAACATATCAATTCCCACATCTAATCATTTGCAAGCATTGTACAAGCACCCTTAAATGCTGTTTGGTGAGGTCCACACACCTTGAAACCTGCAGTTCTCCACTTTCACACTGTAACTCGTGATTTATGCCAGTGTGGACTTGGGCAAGATGTAAGTATTTGGTAAATTGTCTTATTTTCATCATTTTCTTACTTCAACCATGACTGGAAACATTGAGAGCATATTACTTTTAAGCTTATTAATTTGAAATCTTGCCACCTTAGAGGAAATTTTTGAGCCCACTCCTGTCCTTCCATAAGAAGCACAATCAAAATGCTAACAGAGAAAAAAAAAACTGGGAGAAGAATTCTTAATGCTATTTTCTCCTTATGATAGAAGAGATGCTACTCAACTTGCTGCTCAGCTTTCAGTGCCAGATAACAGTGCAAAATGTACAGAACATCTAATGGGCTGCTATAGCTAAGCATAAAACAAAAGATACTTGAGCATTCTTCTGTGCTCAGCAGAGAACAATCTTTGACTATCTGTAAAACTAATGAAAGTAAAACATTCAGTGGGACTGGATTTACAGTTTAGGTGGCTGCTTTCAAGCTGGGCAGGTGCACAAAACCATCGCAGGCTTCTCAAAATTGAATGAGAAGACAAGCAAAGAGGAGAAAGGCCACAAGAGGCCTTTAAAGGAAAGAAATGGTGTTTATCTCTGATGAATCAAAAAACAGGACAACCTTGTGGGAGAAGAAGCAAAGATCAGCATAAGGCAGCCAAAACAGGAAAAAATAACTAGGTAGGATTATGCCAGATGGATAATGGATGGGTAAAAGTGCATTCCCCAAAGTGAGACAGAAAAGTGTGGGTGTAATGGAGATCCCACCCAGCATGGGAACTCTGGAACCAGCACGGGAACTCTGGAACCAGCACACGGGTTGTGAGGAGGCCCCAGGACAGAGGCAGGGTGGCCACAGCACCTCTCACCTGCCCCAGCTGAAGACTCCTGCTCCTGACCCCACTCCCATCCATAAGTCTCATCCACACTTACATTATTAAGAACAGGCCTTCAAATCATCCAGTGGAAATGTGGTCTCTTAAACTTTTAAACACTGAGCTCTAGAGCACACAGCAATAATGTTTTAACCACCAAAATTGAATTTCATGATGTTAGGGAATCAATTATCACCTATGTTAGACAAACTTCTCAGTATCCTGTAAAATCCAGAGGGGCAAAAGTATCTCAATTAGAAAGACACTTGCCCTACCTTAAAGTCGTAAGAGTGTACTGGAAGAAGTCAGAAAGTTCTAGTTTTTGATTAGTAAAATTCTTAACCTTTGAAGGATAAGACTGAAAGTATTACTTAAATCAGCTCTGATTTTTATACATTTAGTAGTATAGCCATAATAGGTAATTCTTTTTTCACATTCCAATTGCAATATTTTTAGGAACAAAGAAGAGTTAACTCCCATTTCCTGTTCTTCCCTTACTTCATGTGTACATTGTTGAATCACTAAGTGCAGATACTGCTCATGACTGATGCCACAGCATTTCACAAACTCCACTTGCATCAGCCTTGAACATTTTCATTCGTAGAGCCAGCTCCGAATTATTATTTGCTACTTCTGAAGCAACAACATCCCATATCAAAGTGTCTGAAGTCAAACTGGCTGCTCTCAGAATCGCTGTTCCAAAGAAGCTGTGACTTTTCTGGATCAACTATGCCTTTCCAACTATCTGTAACTGCCAAATGTCTAAAAATAGTTCTCAGGTACTTGTCCTCTATTAGGTAATTCCAATGCTTTGTGCTGCTACTGTCATCATGTTACATCATTTGAATTTCATGTGCTGTTCTGAAAATACGAGTTACACAACACTGTGCTCATCTATATATTAATGTTCAATCCATTATTTTAACTCTAGGATCCAAGTAACCGACTTGGCCAGGCTGCATTCCTATACTGACAAAGTTCTAAATATTCTCAGTTTGAAGAAAAATGACATTTCATCAGCTCCATTTTTACTGTATAATTTCTATGTGACCTAATCCTCACCTTTACAACATTTGGTGCTAATGGCACAACAATACCAGAAAAACGAGTTACTACAGTCTCTGTATCATCTTACAAAGGACAATAAAGCACTGTATGTGTAGAAGTAAGAACTCCTCATGAAATAAGACCCCTTATTTTGTTTTCCAAAAAGTTATCCTTAAATAAATCTGAGAATAAAAAAACTAAACAAAAACCACCATCCTGATAGACAAGTGAATTAATGAAAGCAGTAACATTACAGTAACCAAGTAACCAGGATAACCTTGAATTCTTAGCTTGCCTTTCTCAGAGTATGAGACACGAGCAGGTAACACGTACTTTGATGAATCCCATCACCCAACATGAACCAAGCTTAACCGAAGGGTGTCCTTAACCAAGTTTAAAAGAAGAGTGTCCTTTGCAAAGGTCTTGCCTACAATATTCATGAAAACAGGCAACCAGACAGAGAGGGCACAACCAAACTTAGTGCCCTCAAGGAAGAGAAAGACTCCTGTATGTTTGAGCGCCAGTATCAGACACCAGAGGATCCACATGGCTAAAAGCTGCTCTAAAGATACTGACCACGAGAAAAAAATTCAACACAGGCTCACGTCTGATCAAACCCAGCCAATGCCACAGAAAACAAGGCTTCACTGCTCATAGCTGGCTTAAAATTTTGGTTTACATTGGTCTGTCACTGAAAGGAACTTGAACTTACACACAGACATAAACATCCCAGTTCTGTATCCATCAGGAATCAAACACACCAATTCCAGAGGGAATTCAAGTACCTGCAATATTTGCAACTAAGCATTTGAAAATTTCAGGATCACTTAAAATGGCTGCTTAACACTTCCAAGAATCCAACCAGGCACTCTAACATGAGTGTCTCCCCTCAAAATAGTCTGATGTGTCATCTATCACCAACCAGGGCACATAAGAAAAAAGCAGTTTTAAAAGGTGAAGTTAAAGGGTGATAATATGTTTTTAAAGGTAAAAGCAATACAGTAATGACCCTATTTCACCCCATATCTAGGTTCAACCTCTGAACATTAAAGTCCACTGTGTATTAAGTGTTTTACTGACAAGCAATAGTGCTTGAAATAGGTCAGCCATAAAAAACGAGAACTCTCTAATTAGCACGACTTTATCTTTGTTATCTTTATCATCCTTCAGTTGAAAAAGCCTAAGAAGAGTTACTGACTTTCCCACATCACTCAGACACATAAAGCGAACCTTCCAATCCAAGCAACACTCCAAACTCTCTGTCAGCCAACTACTGCTCTCATGATTTTCACAGGACTGTCTACACCAAGCTTTACCCCAAAACTTAAAATCACGGCAGGACCCATCATCTAATCTCCTCTGCCAAGAGATGTAACATTACACTGAACTGAAAGCAGCTTTTGAAAGTCAAAATATTTGAAAACAAGGAAGTAGAGCATTTACATACATATACATGGAACAAATCATAGCCCCAGTGATGCCAGGAACACTGGCTAATGTCACTGTAAGACCAAGCTCTGTTATTTTTGAGGGATCTTGGTGACTGGTCAAGGATCCTGGTGACTAGAGAAAGGCAAACATCAGACCATGCTTCTGAAGGGCAAGAGGGACAGCTGACCAGTACAGAACGCTGCTAAGTCTTATTTCAGTCCCTGGAAAGATGATGGAGCAAATCCTCCTGGGACCCACCTACAGATGCTTGAAGAAGAAAAAGGTGATGGGAAATAAATGGCCAGCATGTGGCTACTGAGGACAAACCACACCTGACACATCTCATCTTTGAGATGACTGGCTCTGTCAACAAGGGCACTGCAGCTTGTTTTGACACTACAAAGGCTTTTAACAAGGTTTCCCACAGTATCCTGAGAGCCCAACTGGTGGAATATAGTTTGAAAAGGTGGACAGTATACCTGCCTGACCAGCAGACTCAAAGGGCTGTGATCAGTAGTCCCAAATCCATCTCATTGGAAGTGAAGATGCTCCCCAGGGGCTGATACCAAGGCCAGAACTGTTTAATGTCTTCACTGGCAGCCTGGGCAATGGGATGGATGCACTCTGAGCAAGTGTGGGTGCCAAACTGCAGAGGGCTGTCCAGTGAGTTTTTGGGATTTCCACCCTCAGAGGTAATTCAAACACAACCAGACGTGGCTCTGAAAGACCTGACCTGAGCAGGCCATGCTCTTCATAGGGCTGGACCAGATGACCTCCAGAAGTCCCTTCAAAACAACATTATTCTATAACTACATTTGAGGTAAATAAACACAAATGGAAGCAGCTAAAAGCTTTTATAAAAACGAGATATTGGACATGTTTCCTTTCAAGTGAAAATAGGCCAGAAATTAACGTTATAAATAAAGATGTCCAATTTTTGGACCAGTTTTTAAAAGGCAAAGACAAGAGCTCTGGCCCTTAAAAGACAAATCTCATGAAATGTTTTTTTCACATAATTTGCATGCTGATCAAATTAAATCTTTTAAGGCAACAGCAGATAATTTACTTGCAAACTGGTAACTAACAGGTTATCTCTCAGACCACAGACATCTGTCTCAATTTGTGACAGGAACTAATCTGGACTACACTGCCTTTCAGGAACTAATCACAAGGTATTTTCCTGACAGATGCCTATTTTCAAAGGCTGTAAAGGTTTCTGATAATGCCCCAAGCAAAACATGCACATCACCTTTCACTTTCTAAATGCTGTCTCATTTTCCTCACCAGCTCCTGACAAGGAGCTCAATGAGGAAATACTATCACCTACAGAGTTAGCTTCATTGTCCATAGCTGCTACTTGTCTATGGCACGAAATTGAGTCACTTATCAACGTTAAAGACTACAACAGAAATATTGGTAAAAAACCCTGCTGTAAGAATTGCTGTTGTTCAAATCACTGTAATACCTGAATCTCAATAAATAAAGCCTTCTCAAAACTACAATTCAAAATCATCCACACGTCACTTCTGCCTTGACCTATCTCATTCTGTCTACAAAAATGGTTAAAAAATAAGTACCCATAAAACTTTGGTGCTTTGATCAGCATCTATGGTAAATAACCCCATTATTTTTATGATTAGCACAAACAGACCACAGGTACCCCATTCTGTTATTGTTACTGCTACAGGAACATCCTCTTTGTTTCTGTTACAGTGACAGCTACAACTCAGCCAGGGACATATCCTGTATCCCAGATCTTGCACAGATGAAGGAGAAAAAAGTAAATGCAATTCCCTCAGGATAGTAATTAAAAGGATAAGCATATTCACTTGATCTAATTTAGGTATCTGAGTTAGGAGGCTAATCTGACAAAAAATTCTGTTCAACAGAGAGCACGGAGCAGCCTAAATCCCTGTCTGCAGGCATCATACAGTTCTCTTCACATCATACGGAGCCCAGAGTCTGAACTGGGGTTTCTCTGAACACTCAGAGGTGGTGTGAATGCCCCTCCCGCCTGAGTCAGAATTAAAAAACACACGCAAACAAAACAGGGCAGGAGGAGTGGAAACAAAGTAACAAAAATGAACCAGGCTTGGTAGCAGAAGGAAGCCCACGTAGCTATTTATCCAATTAGTTCCTAGCACTCATTACTTCCAAATGTCACCGTTGCATCAGCAGATACAGATGTTTGTTACAAGGAAATTTTAGATGAACGATTTAAAGTTCTTGAAAGCAAGCAGCAATTTATGTGCCACCGATGTTACCCACACCACGTCCTGCTTCGCACACGCCCCGAGCTTTCCTGTGCACACTGCAGCGTGGGAGCTGCGGCCACCCCAGGCCAGCACCACCAGCAAAAAGAGTTACAAAAACATTATTTTCCCAAAAGAGCGTCGCACACGATAGGACAGCTTGGACACAAGGGCAAAGGAGCTTGAGACTTCTCATTCCCCTGTTTTAGATGAGGAATTTCCAACTGATGTTTAAGAGAAGCGCTGTAAGAATAACTTCAAAGAACGCAGGCAGTATCTTAAAGCACGATCTACTTCGAGTTCTGCAATGTGACAGATGTCAAATCCCCAACTGCTGTGAAAATCATTTACTGTATTCAAAATGGTACCTTAACGTTTAGGGAACCGAATCACGTATCTCAGCCTCATTTTATTTTCTGAATTACGACATGCCGAGGTGAGAAAGTCGAGACCGAGAAAAGCCGGTCTATTTACAGACAGAACAGTTCACAAACTTTAACTGCAGAAACCAGCTGGGTTTCTCCAAACGCCGGGTTCTCACAGCCAACCAGACGGAACAAAATCACCATCACCACACGGAACTGGGCTCTACCAACGCGTCCGAGTCACCTCACCTCGGCAGGGCGCTCCGGGAGCTGTGCGGGCTCGGGCACCGGGACCTCTCCGCTCGCAGCGCGCTGAGGGAGCGCGGGTGCGCAGCGGCAGCGCCGGCAGCGGGAGCTACCGCCCAAAGCCCCACGCACCACCCC
>VZTJ01002120.1:862127-899335 GCA_013397795.1 Orthonyx spaldingii | reverse complement strand
AGCGCGATCCCCCCGCGGAGGCGCCGGCGCGCAGAGCGGGGCCGGGCACGGGCCCGGGGCAGCGCCGAGCCGGGGCCGCAGCGGGGCCGCGCCGGGCCGGGCAGGAGCTGCTGAGCTTCGGCGGCGAGGAGGAGCGGGAAGGTGAGGAGGGACCGTGCGTGGGTGTCCCGGAGAGCCGGGCCGGGGGCTCCGGGGTGGCTGCCGTGGGTCCCGCCTCAGCGAGCCCCGCGCTGGGCGCCCTCCTGCCTCAGGGCTCTTGGGAGGCTCTGCACGATAAACCCGCGCTAAAGCAGGGACTGGGCCTGGCCGGTCTGGAGAACAGGAGACGGCTGAGAGGGGTATCATCAATCCATATAAATGTCTCAAAGGCGGTGCCAAGAGAATGGCGCTGGGCTCTTTATAGTGGTGCCCAGCAATAGGATGAGGAGCAGTGGCCATAAACTAAAAAAGTTCCACCTGAACAGCTGCCCAGGCAGGGCGTGGAGTCTCACTCTCTGGAGACATTCCAAACCCACCTGGACACATTCCTGTGTTACCTGCTCCAGGTGACCCTGCCTTGGCAGGGGAGTTGGACAAGGTGATCTCCAGAAGTCCCTTCCAACCCTAACGATTCTGTGATTCTGTGAAAAGTACTTTGACAATTATTTATGTCCGGGTTCTTTCGGCTGGAAAGCATCTGAAATCTTATTACAGCTGGAGAAAACCAGAGAGAACAAGTAGTATGTGATTCCATGACTAGTTAATGATGCATAAGCTTAAAAAAATGAAACTTAAATGTTTAATTGATTCTTCTGGGCTCTTACTGTTCAGGTTGATGACAAGATGTGGCCACACTGGGCACAAGTTGCAGAGACACCCTGCATTTCAGCAGTGCACTGTTGCTGAGAAGGCTGAGCTGCACAGTTTTTAACTAAGAGGTGATGGATCATGAGTGATAAAGCCATAGTAATATTTAGAATTAATCCAGCCAGAACTGACAGACTGGACATGGCCCTTAATGCCACGGTCTTATTGACATGTTATTGTCGTAGGTTGGACTGGATGATCTCAGAGGCCCTTTCTATCCTCATTGATTCTGTCATTCAGAAGTTGTGCTGTGCACACATAGAGTTTACATGCGCTTTTATATGTAGTACAAACATATATATGTGTGTTCATTGTTGGCTTTGTTAATGTTACTCAGAATCACTTTGTTTTATCTGGGTAGGTGAAGATTTTTTTAAAGTTAAAAAGCCGTCCTTCAACGAAGTAACCTTCAGAATTAAAAAGAAGGAAAGCCTATTGCCTGCACACACAGAAGTTGAAGAAAGCAAAAGTAAGTCCTTTTTTTAGTTAAATATTTTATGAAATAAGTGAAGAGTGATGTAAAAATGTTGCTGTTAGATGTTTTTTACTTGTTAATTGAACCCAAAATTGTACTTAAATTTTAGTTTACAGGTTGATAATTGCAATGTATTTGTGCTGAAATTATTTTCAGTTTGACCTCGGTAAAAGATTGTCAGAACTTGGAGGCTGTTCTTGAGAAAACCTGATTATGTGGAACCGTGTAGAACATCAGAGTTAACAAAGTTCTGATAAATTTATACCTCAACATCACATCTTTCAATCTATGGGCCAGGTATCCACTGCTTATTGCTGTCAGATTGCAGTTTGATCTGAGTATTGGCACTGAGGGTAAATGTGAGCTTAGTAGCATTTTGTTTGATGAAACTTGTAAACATTGTTAAATTGTGTGCTCTTGCAGCATTTAAATATTTTAATTTAATGCAATTAATAGCCTTGATTATTCTGGTAGCATTTCTAGTTTCGTTGAGCTATAGACAGCTGTCCAGAGAGGTTGTGGGCTCCCCATCCCTGGAAGTGTTCAAGGCCAGGTTGGATGGAGCTCTGAGCACCTGGTCTAGTGAAAGGTGTCCCTGCCCATGGAAGGTGGGTTGGAAGGGGACCATCTTTAAGATCCCTTCCAACCCAAACCATTCTGTGATAAGTTTCCTGTTGGAATATTTGGAGTTTGTGTGTTTTAGAAACAAATGTGTCTAAAAGTTCTCTTTCTGTATTCCCCTTTTGACACCCCTGACAATTCACAGATACACAATATTTGCTAATGTTAGATAAAAATAAATTAGATTGAGAAATAATTCCCTGTGAGGAATTTTGTTAGTAACTTCTTATAAAAGCATATCATATTCTTATAAAAGGTGGTACATTCTGTTGTTCAGTTATCTCATGATTTACTAAAAGCATAGTAGCAGATGAAGAGAAAACAATGTTTTTTAAGAATTTGATAATAACTGGAGACAAGACAGGTATAAATGTTTATAGTTTAAGTAAGAGCTCCCTCATTGTTAGTGCTCTAAAAAAAGGGCTTTCTAAATGCAGTTTTTCAAGTCAAGAATCCAAATATACTGTGAGCAATCAGCATATTAATTAGTTATCTGGGAGCTGATCTCATTGCTTTTGTGCCTGTAAATACATTCTGTGTCTCAGAAGGACTCATAGTCTTTCTATGTGAAGCATCATCAAAGATGCTTTTATTCAAGACAAGAACTGGCTTGTAAATGACTGTGTTGGAATGTTACAATTTGATATGTTTTGGTGGGAGCAGGTGGAGATACACAAGTGACCAGTCTTTGGTGCAGCAAGGTGTAAATAATTTCTGGTAACCAGTTATCACACATCATATTCCAGCAGCTGAAACTGAAATAATGGATAATACTTTTTTTCTCCCTGATGCAGAAATCTGTCAGTTGGAGCCTGGAACTGGCAACATCAAAGTTACTTATGAAGAGGAGGAGGAGAATGAGGATGAAACTTATTCTTCACTAAATGAGGACTACAACAGCTCAGACTCTGACAATGAATCCAGCTCTCCACAGAGGAGGAAGGATTTATCTCCAAGTTAGTTGCCTGGCTTTTTTTTTTTAAAAGGAAGCTATTTTAGAACCTTCTGTGTTTAAAGTACATGACAAGTTAGGTGAGATGAGTCCCACTCAGCTTAAACCACCTAAAGTATAGGCATTTGTTTATCCTGAGTCAAGGCTACCCTTCTGGAAGAATAGTGATGGTTCCCCCATATTTTTAGTTGCAAATATTTGTTGTCTTGCTGTGGTAATTTTGGGAAATGGAGCAGAAATTATGAGCATTGGTTGTAGAAGAAAAGCAGCAGAAAATTCCTCTTTAGTGATGCACAATTCCCATCATGAGATGAAAATAAAACCTCACTTTGAGGCTGTGAGCAGCTTTTTCATCTCTTTATATTCTACATGGTAGCCACAGTAGAAAACCGACTGGTGTCCTGTATCCAGATCTGTACAGTGCTGCTGAACAGTTGTGCTGATTGGCATTAGATACAGTGTTGCTTCTAGTCTTTTGCTTAAATTTTCTCTCTGGTGCAGGCAACATCCCCAGTGCAGCTCAGGCTGAGGCTGCTCAGAGGAAGCGTCACTTAGCCAGGACAGAGGCTGATTATCTTCCCCTGGATGTGTCAAGCAGTCCTCAGGTCCCTCAGAGAAGAGCAAGCAGTGATTTAGAGAGTGAAGATGAGTCTGAAACAAAGAATCTCGATTTTGCTCCTAAAATGAGAACTCTTAGGCAGAGGATGACTGAAGACATGGGTGAGTTTGTGTTGTTTCTCCCAGAGGCTTTGTTTTACTGTCTGGAACTATGTGGGATTTGTCCAGTAAGGAGTGAGGCTTTGTTCCTCAGGGCTCTTGGAAAAAGACTGTACAGTTGGTATTTGAGGCTTATATGGGTCATTAACCTGGTTTAGGTCTCACTTGTGGTGGTCCAGGATAGTTTGAGAAATGTTTAAAAAATTATTTTTGGCCTTGTTGACGGCAAAAAAATGGCCTTGTAGAAGGCACATTTACTTTGAATAAAATTACTCTAAGTCCTGCCTCCTGCTTCTGTTCTGGTCTTCCAAGTGCTCTCCCCGCACTGACATTATAACTCCTTTTGAAAAATGAAAAACAAACAAACAAACCAGCATTCCAGCCCTTCAGAAGTAAACAAACCTACTACATGCAAAACACAACTGGCTTTTCCATTGCCTTTATTTTCTTAGAGCTTCTTAGAGTGTTGTTTATGAAGCACAGGTTTACTTTACTGTTTGAATAAGGGCTATAAGGAATGCATAACTATGAGCAGAATCTGCCATTCAAATTAATGCTAATGAGATATTTTTGTATCTGTAGTAGAATGTATATTTTGGAAAGCTCAAGGGTTTGTTGGGTGTAATGTCACAGTCTATACTTATACTCTTGTTTACATGTATTATATGCAGCTTTGCTTTGAGACATAAAAACAAGATGTTTGTGTGCCTCCTACTGCAGTAGTAGTTGTCTGAGAAACAGTTGGGGAAATTTATGTTAGTGTGAATTCTACAAATCCCAGTAGCCTTTTCCAAGCCTTCCTTGCCTTTCAGTTTTGCAGTCCTCCATCTGCAGGTTTTTCATCTCCTGTTTTTTTTGTATCACTTCCCAGTAGTGGTTGGGAGACCATTGTTGCTTTAAGTGAGAGGGGGGAAAAAATAAAGGGTGTAGTTACGTCTAATAATGATTGTTTTAACTTCCAGTGTCTGTGGGTGATGGATGGAGTGACGATGAAGCCAAGTGGGAAGAACAGCAAATAAAGAAAGCTGTTAAACTCTCTCAGGTACCACATGCTTTGCTAACCACTGGAAGCAGCTTTTTGCTCACAGGCAAGAGAGCTTGTCTGGAGTACTGTTGTATCTCCTTCCTGCCCTCTCATTAGAGAGGATTTTAGGAGTTATTTCCTGATTCTTCAGGGAAAGGATGATTAGAAATAGGGGAAGATGGTAATGAAAATCTGTAATCTCTGTCTGGCTGTTGAGGAGCAGCATGGTGGTGTCAGCCCCAAAGGCAGGTACCTGTTGTGATAAGAGATCACACGAAGCAGACAAGAAAATTCTCAATTCTGATTTTTTTGCTGCTGTGCAAGGGGTCTTGAAAGCAAGAGTATGCAAATAATACATATGTTGCAAAGTTGCAAAGCAAAAATTATTCTTCTATTCTGCTGAATTTCTGTTGAGTGAGAGCTCTCATCACAGTTCAGCAGAATGCTGTCTTTCCTCAGTAAGTAATTGGCAAAAATAAACTGTATTCTGATGTGCTGGAAGTTTTGTTTCTGGCTTGGATCACTTACTCTGGATCAAACTAGGAGCGTCTGAATAACCAGCTCTTTATGCCAGAACTGACAGTTGTAGAAATTTTTCCAATTTGGGGAGTAGAGAAATGGGAGAAGGTTGCATCTTTCTGAGACTGGTGTTCAAATCCAGTAAGATATGTGCTCTTAGGTCCTCATACTCATTTATAGAAAAGTTAATTCTGCTCTTCAGGAAACAGCAGCAATTTTTAGCAGTAGACCTTGTTGTGGACTTCATGCTTGAATTGATTGGGTTTTGTCTGGATTTTTTGATCTGTAGAGTTGCAAAGGGAGAAATTGTGTAAGTGGTGTATTGAAAATTGACACTTAATTCTTGTAGGAAATCTGTGGTGATGTTTCTGTGCATAAATATCAACCAGCCAAACCCAAGTTTGATACCTCTGTTTCTCTACCACCTGTGAGTTTGGAAATTGTGAAGAAGCGACTGTCTGAAAGGTAACTCCCTAAGTTACGAGTTGTCTGAGTTTTTGTCACAGCATGAGACAACAGCTTTGAAGTCTTGTTCTTTTCTCCAGAGTGTTGGACTTTTTTTGGGTTGTTTTCATATGTAATGATGTCTAATGGAGTACTACAAATTTTTTACTTTGCCTGGCAATGCCTTATTGTAGGGAAGCATTTGGACTTTCCAAGAGTGTTTTTGTCAACCTGAACTTTAGAAAGTAAATTTATCTGGCAGCAGCTTTTTATACTAGCTGGCAGTTCTTTGACAGGAGCCTTGGCTCATTGTTAGGTTTGCCCAGCAAGCAGAACTTCACTGGGGGCAGGTGGAGCTGGAACTCCCATCCCTCCTATGGTAGTTCTTACACCAGCTGCAAAAATAGCCCAGTACTTCCTAAAGCAGCCTGAGTTCTCTACAGGCTGTTCAGAACGTGCCTGGATCTTTTTCTGTAGCTGTGTGCCAGGCTGTGACTTTTCTTGAGCAGCTCAGCTGCTGTGTGGGCAGCTGAAGTGTCCTGGGTTGGATGTGGGAACCTCTTGGAGGGTGTGTGGGAAGGACAGCTGGGATCAGGCATCCCAAGGTAAGCCATCCCCTGTCATCCCTCCCAGCACTGGGAAGCAGCTGTCCAGATAAGTTTAGACAAGTAACTTAATACAACTGGAACATAAATTGTGCTGTGAACTTGCACCAGGCTTCCTCTGTATAATCTTTGCTTTGTACAGACCATCAGTGACACATTTGTTTAGAGAATTGAAACTAAGCTGGACTAAATGCTTTTTTGAAATTGTATGCTTTCTTAGCTTTAATCACTTGAAAGGAATTGAGTTAACTGAAGCAGAATTTATGTACAGAATCAAATAAGGAAAAATAAGAGTACAGCTGTCAAGAGTGGGAAACTTGTCTGGAAAACAGTAAGAAGGGGAGGTGGAACCTGTTTAGTGTAAACTTTGTAGATTTTTTTAACATAGTAAGTGCTGAAATAGATTAATCTTTTTTTCTTTTTAGTTTGTAGCACAGTAGAACACAATAGCTTAGTTCAGCTGTTTTCTTTGGGAAGTGTTCAGTTTGGGGAGGTGAAATAAGTTGTGGTCTGTGTGTGGTTCTGTTACAGGCCTGCTGAAGCTGAGCAAACACTTGGGATATGTAAGGAGGGAAGGGGTAAAAAAGAGAGAAAGTAGAGCTGTAATATATGTAAATGTTACTGTGCTGCCTATCTGATACTGACAGCTGTAGACATAAGTTTTTGGGGTTTATCACACACTACCAAGAGTTCTCAGTTGGTTTGTATTTAGTAGTGAGCACCTTGTGAATGCTTACAGGTACTCCTGTGCATGCAACTTATATTACACTGGTATGGACATGCTGATGTGAGCTGCAGTTTTCCCCAGATTACATTGGGTAGAATCTATTTAATAATGTGATACCATGTAATTTTGGCTTTTATATTTTTGGGAAGTGTGGTGTATTGAGGAGTCCAGGTAAAATATCAGTGGTGCTTTCAAAACCAGCACCACATAAATGACATTTGGGTCTCTAAAGCATGATGTTTGTCCACACCCTGTGCTTCTGCAAATGTTGACATGGGTAAATCTTTCAGTGCTGCTCAGGTCAAATGCAAGCGCTATTATTAGCTCAGGCAAAGATTTTGTACGTGATTATAATGGGAAAAATGTTTTGGAATGCATCAGCTGCTAAGTTGGCAATAGTTCTGATTGTCTGGGTTTCTCTCTTTCAGGATAACATCCTTACAGGATGTGCACCGTGCCCACCAGAGAGAGTATGAAAAATATATGGAGGATATTGAGAGCTCAAAGATGTCTGTCCAGGAGTTAGAGACGTCTTCAGATGCAGCTCTGAATTACAAATTCTACAGGGCCATGAAAACATATGTAGAAAACTTGATAAACTGTTTGAATGAAAAAGTATGTATATTTTCCTTTTTTTTTTATTATTATAAAGGTGTATTCTGTCAATGAAAAGTGAGGGCTACCACCCAGTTAAAAACCAGTTCTATCAGAATAAAATTTAATTTTAGTTTAATTTTGTGTCACTTTGCAGTTGTGAATTTCTTCAGGTAACTCTAAAGAGAAGAAATAGCTAGTGCCTCAAAAGCAAACTGAAATAAAACAAGGGACACCGATAGTGTCCTGGTGAACCCTTTTATATGAAGTCTTAGTTCTTGATGTGTAACTGGCATTTAGTTTGTGTTTTCATTCTCATAAAAGAAAGCCTGAAAAACTCCCATGACAAGAAACTTAACTCTTCAATCTATGATATTTCAGGTTCTAATTTCACAGCTATACTAAAAACCCATGGGAATTGTTTTTTGTGCATTCTTGTGGGATTTAAATCAACTGAAAACCTGATTAGTGTTTACTGTATTTCAGCTGAAGGACATCAATGAACTGGAATGGGCTGTACATGCACTTCTTCAGCAACGAGCTGTGAGAGTATCAAAGCAAAGGCAAGAGGAGCTGAAACATGAATCTGCTTATATCCAGCATCTGACAAGTTAGTATGAAGTTCAGATTTTCAGTGAGAAAATAACTTATGTCTTTGAGCAGAAATGCAGTTAATTTTTGGGTTAAGATTTTAATTTTCACCTTTGATCTCCTTTCCCCTTGCCGTTGCCAGTAGGTATGTTCTGCTGTTCCTCATTTGAAATTCTTACCTCAGTAATGCCCACGATACTGTTTTTCTCTGGTTTAATTTCTCTGAATATGACAAGACCAAGTACCTTGTCAGTTTTTAGTTATTCAGTTTTCTATCAATATTTAAAAAGAAAAATGGGAGTCAGTTTTTCAGTAGGTCTTAAGAAGGAGAAAGCTTACTTATTATGGAATTCTACGAATATCTGAAAAAGCTGAGTGTGTAATTGGCAACATCACTTCTACCTGAGAGTGCCTGTAAGGCACTCACTTTGTGTGTGCTCAGATTGGAGCTTTCAAAGCAGGAGGTGACACATATGTGGCAAAGCATGAAGAAGCCACTTTGTGCAAGGGTTTTATCTAAAAGAAAACCGTAAGAAAAATTAGTAGAGTTTTCTCAGCTTATATTTTCTTTCCACAGCGAAGTATTGTTTGTATGCTGTGTGAATCTCTAGCTGCTGCTGTTTAAAAAACCCAAACAAACCAGACCTCCAAAACCAAACCTTTTAAAGCTGTTTAGGCAAAGCTGAGAGCAATATGCTTGGAGCTGCTGGGAACAGATGGAGGCCAGATGCACTGGATCCTGGTAAATACTAAATCATATGGGTTCAGTCTTCTCACTTCAGGGGATAAACTGCTGATGAGAGAAAGTAGCAGCCTGGATGGTTTTGTAACGTGGTGTAGCAAACTGACAGCAGGTGTAAGGAGAAAAGGGTAATGCCATGGTAAGAGTTGCTATTAAAATGATTTTATCTCCAGCTCATTACAAATGAGACTGTACTTGCACATATAGCAGCACATAGCATTGTTTTTTATGTTCCTTGTTGTATTTAATAGAGTGGAAAGGCTGTTTTTTCTTATATGATAGTACTTCAGTAGTAGTACACCCTTTTTCATTTGAACGTTGTGCACATATCAGCCAGATCTTACTGCTACAGAGGAATTTATTCTGGCTTACTCTGGATACTGTTAGAGTTTTGATTAGGTTTATTCTTTTGTTGGCTATTTTCCAGATTAAAAAAAAATAGAAGGAGATTCTTTGTTTCCTGTTTGAAAAAAAAAAGGGAACTTTAAAATCTTACCACTTTATTTTTGACTGTTTCTGTCTTCTGATAGGTGGGAATGACAAACCAACGAAAGGTGGATTGGAAGTTGATGAGAAGACACAGGTTCTGGAAATGTGTGAGCATCGAAGGTAACTGTGACATAGAGCTGCACTTAACTCTGATAAATGTGCTGTGCACTGACTTCCTGTCATTCCTGCAGTCATGAATGAAAACCTGTAGGAGAGATTGAGATTACACTAAAAATGTGGACTGGCTTTCCAAAACTTGAAGTGCTTGGAAGCCATCTGTGTGTTAATGTCGTTCTCTCCATGCTGATTTGAATCTGAATGCTAATAGAGCTGGATATTTTAAATTAAAAAGTCTTAAGTGAGACAAACCTATGAGGGAAGCTTTTTGCTTCCTGTTTTAATTTATAATATTAAGAATTTTACAGAAATATATTTTTGCATTACTGTATAAATAGCAAAATTGGAAAGAATTGTTTCTGCTGGGGAGGTGGTGGTGAATGAAGCAGATCATCCTCTAGCCCCAAGTCTGCTATCAGTGTAACTCAGACAGATGCTACATTTTGGATGTTACAGTGTTCACAGATTGTTACCAATTCTTTTTATATTATTGGGAGGTTTGAAAGCTTTACAGTTGCAGTGATACCTCAACTCATAACTGTACTTTGAAGCTGCAAGTACTTTGGAATTTTAATGGATGAAAAGTGGTATAATAATAACAACTTCCACTCGAAGCAGTTAACTTCTAATGCTAATAAGTGTTTAAAAGTATTTTTGCAAAATCACTTTCATATCATGTGTCATTTTCCTGTGGTAGAAATTCAAGCCATTGCTTTTGCAGCCTTTTGTTCTTGATGCCATGGCAGTAGTTTTTAGAACCCCACTGGCACATGGGTGCTATCACCTTTTCCATGTGGGTTGTTGAACGAGTGATCCAGGACTGATAGGACAGTGTGAGAGCTCAGTTGTTCACTGCACACTGAACTGTCAGACAGGATCCAGTTCCACACCAGATGAGTTGTTAGCCCCATCAGTGGGAATGGGGTGAAGGGAAGGTTATTGCATGGCTCACAGGGGAGGTCAGAGATGTTGCTCCAAGCTCTTGGATGTCAGTTCCCAAGTCTCCTCTTCCTTCCTTTTGGGTACAGAGTTCCTGTTCCTCTCCCGTTGCATCCCCTTAGGTTGTCGTTCTCCAGATTTATTTTAAGTACATTTGTTGGAGTTGGATTATTTTTCTTTAAGCTTTCTCCTGCACACGCAGGAGAGGATAACTCACCTGAGTTCATTCCAAAATGCAGGACTTGCAGGCGGCAGGTGAGGGAGCAGTCAGGAGAAGGAGATCACCACGAGGGCTTGTCGAGTGACGAGGAGCTGACTCCCACAGAGGTGGACGAGTTCCAGAAGAGCAAAGGTTGGTGACAGTCCTAATATGATGTCCTAGAACAAGATCTCTTGCTGATATAGCTTTAATGACTTTTTTTTTTAAAGGAAAGGTAGAGGAATACTTCATTTGAGTTCCAAGGTTTTAGTTGCACACTGCAGAAAAAAAATTGCATTCAGGTTGTTCTGACTCTTATCTTGGGAAGAATAAATGAATGGTTGTAGATTTCTTTTGGTGTCAGTTATGTGGTATATATGCATGGCTTTTTAAATTAGAGGTAAGCTCTGTCAGATTATGCCAAAGCTGATCTGACAGTACTCAGTGCGGTGCTGCAACGTGTTTTGTGTAGTCAATTTATTTCCTGAAGCTAGAGAGTGAATTAAAGGTTGCTGTTTTATTTGTCTTGAGTGACTGGATGAAGATGAGGAGGGAAAGGCTTTTCTTTTCTTCACACAACAACAGGAGGGTTTTCATGCCTGAAATTTTATCATTCTGGAATGAAGTTTGAAATATAGTGTTTATATAAATCTGTGAAATAGCTCATGAAGAAACTTGCCTTTCCTTGGTCTTCTGACACTATTTTTTTCTAAAACTGGGTTTTCCCAGGAGCTGTTTTTAAACCATTTCAATATCAGGTGTGTCAAAAATAACAAATGCAATTCTCATAAAAATATCTCTTATGTCCTGTAGATGCATAAACTCTTTAGCTTATGCCTCAATAAGTTCTGTGATTGTTTCTTTTTATTCCCAATGAATATTATCCATAGATAACGTTTTAGAGGATAGTAGAAAAATCTTTGAAGATGTACATGCAGATTTTTGTGACATCAGAAAAATCCTGTTGAAATTCCAGGAGTGGAAAGAGAAGTTTCCTGACTCCTACTGTGATGCTTACATCAGTTTCTGCCTGCCTAAGCTATTAAATCCATTGATCAGAGTTCAGTTAATAAATTGGAATCCTCTTGAGGTAGGTGCATCCACTGACTTTTTAGTTAAAAATTGTGTGTTTGTGTATTATGTATTAATATGAAAAATGATATATTTTTTCTATTCATAGTGCATTAGAATTTAATAGAAAGCTACTGTGTTGTCTCAAAAATAGAACCATGCTGTGGAATCTTCTTAACTTTCCCTTTTTCCTTTACCTCCAGCCCCTTTTGCAACACCTCCTGTAAAAATAGTTCTGAGTTCTTTGACGACACTTGAACAATACCACCCATTAAGTTCTAACTTTAAATCTAGCGTTCCTGGTTTGCTGTGTTGGCCCATTTGGTAATGAGGGTGAATCTGAAATTAACTGGGAATTTGGGGTGTCATTGGATGGAGCTTTTCTCTTAATGCTGTCCAGCTGAACAACTAACAGGAGTCATCTTTCAGCAGAATTACACAGAGCTGGAAGAGATGCCCTGGTTCAGAGCTATAGAAGAATTCAGTGATGCAGAAAATGTATCTGAATCAAAAAGGGATGATGACCATGATAAAGAAGTTTTGCCTAGAGTGATTGAAAAAACTATTCTTCCCAAAATTACAGGTATGATAAGATTGTACTGAAAATGTTCACTGCAGCTACGCAATCAAACCTTAAACAAAAATGATAATATCAAATAATGTTGGTGATATCACTGTGCTCCAAGATGTAATGATGGTGTAGTTCCACAGAGTGAGGTTAAGGTGACCTCTTTAAGATTATTGTGAGAAGCTGAGCTTTTTATGTGTTTACTTCTGGTACATTGTAATGGCTTGAAACTAGGGCAGATAAGTACTTGCATATTACCAGTGAAATAAACTCCTTTTTCTTTTTTCAGCATTTGTGAAAAATGTGTGGGATCCTTTATCTACTTCACAGACAAAGAACCTTGTACGGCTTTGCAATAACATCTTTGGAAAACAAATCCTTTCCAAAAATGAGTCCAGTCAAGCAAGAGAGGTAAAAATTCCTGTGGGACTGAGAAAGGGGAACTTCACCCATTGTGTGTGACTTGGTGTTTGGTTCTGAGTACTTGGGGGTTTTTGTCACTTTATATGAAGGTGAAGTAACAGTTAAATTTCCAGCTCTTGGATTCTCTCCATGTTGAAGATGAGGCAGAACTCAGCTCCTATTCATAGAAGAATTCTGCCTATCCAGAATCTGTTTGTAGATCTAATCTTTCTTCACTGCAGTAACAATGATTTGCACTTAATTATCTTCCCAAATTTGAGCTTTAAATGCTAGTAATGCTTCAGTGGTCCGTTCCTTAAGCTTTTATTTATAAAGCCTAGAAGTTTAAAACTTGAGAATCCCCAAAGGTTGGTTAATTGGTGAGGAGAAAAACTACTATGTAATCCTAACAATCCTTTAATAATTACTTTTATATACACAGTCACTCTAGCAAGCCCTTCTTAGCCTGATTCTGGTTTTAGTCTGATGTAAACCATGAGGTTTTATCTAGTGAAAACTGGGTGAAATGGAATGGATGTTTGGGCCCTGAGTATGAAAAGAAATATTTTAAAGAAAATGTTTATACCTTCCAAAGTCTGCTGTTTTGAAATCATGGCTTAAAGTCAAGTGATACAATTGATCTTAGCCAGAACTTAAATAAATAGGCTTGAAAAAAAAATATAGGTGGCAATCTATGGCACCTGTAAACATGTTGCCCAAAAATTCATACTATCCTAGCTATGGTGATTTATTTTGATTTACATAGATAACATCTCTTAATGGAGATATCCTATGTGTATAACTTACTTTGGTTTTAATTGGTACAGTTTTTCTGCTGCCTTGCAGATTAACATGCAAAAAAAGGCCTCACATAGGGATATAGCTTAGGGATAGAGCAAAACCCTCTAGGCTAAGCCTACAGATAATTACAGCTGTGATTTGTCTGCTGTTTCTATTTTTTATTCAGGGTCTCAATGTGTGTTACATACAAATGGCAGCTGCACTTATCTCTTAAGATATCAGACTTCTGGATGAATTAAATAACCATTGAGGTTGTTACAAATGGAATATGAGGTCTCTCTTCTGAGGACACATTAATAATTCTTTTTTAATAGGATTTGATGAACACGGTTGTCCTAAGAATGAAGAAATCTGTAGAGGAGGATGTCTTTATCCCTCTGTATCCTAAAAGGTAAGCTGACCCTGGGACTCTCTTAAATTTGGTTTTTTTTTAGTTCCTCTACCTTTCTGCCCTACAGATGAACTACTGTAGACATCCATGCCCAAGAGATCAGATGCCTGTTTGTTTTATTTTAAATCAAACAAAAATTAATCCTTATTTTAATTTTTTTTTTCCTTCCCATGACCAGCACTGTGGAAGACAAGTCATCACTACGTTCAAAATTTCAAGAAAGACGATTTTGGTCAGCTGTTAAGGTAGAGAAAATATGGCTGGTTTTGTTCTGTTTGTTTTTTTTGAAATTCATTTCACTGGAAGCATTAACATCCCAGACAATATTCCATTTTTCCTGCTATTCATGTTCTATTCCTTGACTCAGGTTAATTTTCAGATAATTTAACCACAAGGTATTTTACCCTCACAGACACAACCTTACACCACACTCTAAAATGACAGTTGTAAGGATTTCTTAGAACTCTAAGGAGTTCTAAGGAAAAACCCTCAGTGCCTAATAATACTGACTTGAACTGCAAACAAATCTTTGTGGTGCCACAAACTGTAGCATCATGATGTTCTGAGGGACTGTGTGTAGTCTTGTTCTGAGCAGACGTAGTAACTTTTTCACTTCTCTTGGATTCTCTGACAGTTTGCTCAGTTGCTTTCTGTGCTTGGCAAATCGTTAAACCTCCTAGAAGGGTAAAATGTGCTTCCCAAGCTTGGGAGGTCATATATACACATACATACAGGTGTATATAGATAGATAGATAGATAGATAGGTGTACTTGTAAAATTAATTAGGTTATTTACTATATGCAGTTTATTACTGACTACCTGACCAGAAGTTTGGAGAGTGTAAATCCTGGGGTTCTAGGTCTTGAATTGGATATACATATTATCTTTTTATCTCTATCTTGCATGAAACTTGTAACAATTTTAGCACACTTAGAGCCACCAATTATGCAGATTCTTTGTTTCTTCATTCCTGCAGCTGCTCTCTAATGTTGTACTTTGGGATGGGATTGTCCAGGAAGACAAGGTCCGTGATTTGGGGCTGAGCAAGTTGCTGAATCGTTACCTTCTCCTGAACATCCTGAACACACCTCTAGGGCCAGATAACATAGAAAAGTGTAATAAGGTATAAGATAATGTTCATTGGAAGATGGTGTATGCTAAAAGCCTTTTGTTTTTCATGAAGAAGAGTCAAAACTGAAGATGGAATATTTAAAAAAAAAATAAATTTGAACATGTAAAATTTGATTTTAATGTTTTTTTAACAACCTTGCTGCCTAAGAGCATTTTAGAGGTCTGTAGGTTCTTAAGAATAACTACCTGTAGAGATAATGTTCGTTTGAAAGAAAAAGCACACTAATAATGTCTGAACCTGCCAGAAGGTTCCTGCCAGAATTGATGTGACTTGGTTATATGGAAATGCTTGCCAAACTTATTTCCAAACATTTCTTGTGTGAACAGGTGGTTGCATGCCTCCCAGAAAGATGGTTCCAAGATCTCAAGGGTGGATCAACTCTCCCTGAGTTACTGAACTTCAGCCAGCACTTGCTGCAATGTGCCCGTGCACTACACAAGGACAACCACAGGTAACAGATGAGGCTGTCCTTGGGATTCAAGTGCTTCCCCAAATACTTTGGGTTAAAATTTTTTTAAAATTCCTTAGGTACCATAGGTTTGACACTTTCAAGTATGGTCGTGGCATGTATATATATATATGTAAAAGAAAAGATGGAGTCTAATGTGAAGGAGCACTTCAGCAATCCTCGTTTACTGTGAGAGTTTGAGGTGGTTGATGTTGGTTGTTGTTAATGATCAGAGTAGCCAAGGTCATGAAACAAAAGTGGTACTTTATACAGGTTCATGAAGTGCTGCTGTAAGATTTTTCTCTTTTTTTTATTCTTAAATAGTGATGAAACAAAAGAAGTTCTTCTCCTGCTGGTCAGAATTGGAGCTCTGCACATCGTAGAAGACTTCATTGAAGAGCATAAACTTGAACACCTTAAACCAATGATTGGGAAATAAGAGATTTTTGAAGCAATGCTTACATTACTGGAACAAGCCTGCTATTCACACTAAACCAGTTCTAATATGAAATTTAATTAGTGGATCCTGCCTACTCAAAGAGGTAGTGGTAATCACTGTGTTGGTGTTAAATACTTGAGGCATTTTTTCCAAATGTCTTATTTCCATCTGCTCCTTGATTAGGGAGTATTTAGAAGTTGCAGTTGTCACAGCAATGGTTCAGACATTCTAAAATGTGTGACAGTGCTTTAATGCTGTCTGTATCCTTCTTGGAAGGAATCCTGCAAACAGAAAGTGCCTGTGAAGTTGATCACTGCTAGGCAGTAGACAACTTGTTTTCAGTATTAATTGCTAAATATCAATTTGACTCAGCAGTCACTGAACTCTTCTGACTTGTGGTCCACAGTTATTTTTGGTAGGGTTATTGTTAAGTCATTCCTAGTGAGAAAAAATTCATGATGCCCCTGATACAGAAACAAGGGTGGGGGACAGTGTGCAGGTAAGGAATCAGGAATTCTATCACAGACGTTGTGATGATGAGAAGAACAGAACAACTTCAGTTACTTTCTAGTAACTGGAATTCTAGAAATCTCACTTTGCTTCCCAGTAAGCTCTACAGAACTTTACTTCTCCATATCCTTATTAGATTTCTAATGTTTTATAATTTTGTATATTTGCAATAAATATTGTTATAACAATATTTATAACAAGGGTGCTTCATTGTAAAAACTGTAGTGCATCACAGAATCGGTGTGTTTGTTACTGTTTCTCCAAAATCTTCTGGGACAAGAATTTAACTCTTGCAGACTTAATCCTTATGCCTTCTTTTTATATTTTTTTAAGTTAAAAAAATATTTTTGTAAAATATTTTAATTGTAAATAGCTGTGATCAGTATTACAGACAAAAGATTAAAAGTAATCTGTTTTATTTTGAAAATAAAATATTTTTCTGTGGTAATGACTCTCACAGTTCAATTCTTTAACATGTGACAAAAATTTAAGATGTATGGAAAAAAACCCCTCCAGCTTCATTAACCTTCAGCAGCTTTAGGATTTATGTTGTAAATACTGCTTTCTAATAATCTATTTCTGCTGCTTTTCCTCTCAGAATGCCAAAAAAATGCAATTGCTGATCAGCAATCACCACAAGCTCATGATCTCATTGCTTTTCTCTTGTTCTGCTTTGCCTCATCCCAGCTTGCCTCTGGCACCAGCCTTGTGCTATGACAGAAATGTAATTGATGTTCTATGACAATTTAGCTCTGTAGATGTTTGTTCCTGGAAGAAAGACTCCTTGTCAAGACTTGTAAGCATTGGGAGGGCAGTAGACACTTGAGCCACAGAAACATGCTCACGTTGAAATCTGGAAAGGTTAACTTTATTGTTTGCTTTGCCCATGTATATACAAAACTTGACAATTGATCATCCATACAGTAAATGAAAAACATTAATTTTCTCAGTAATTCTAGACTGCAAGAAACATTATTATTTTTCAAGCTGTTCACTCAGTTCTTTCCGAATTTTTTCCTCTATTTTTGAAGTATCATATTCTCTCAGCATGTCAAACTCCAGCCATGGCTGGCTCCACTTCTGTGCTGCTTTCATTTTATGTTCTGGTAGCTCAAACTTTATTCCTTTTATATTGTATTTGGGTCTTTCCCACCGTTTTGACCACGGTTTAGGTTTCATTCGTACCTGCAGCTAGAGTGAAAGATTAAAAAAAAAACAAACAAAAGAATAAAAAGGTGTTATTAAGTAATTACATTTTTGATTGTGATCTTAGCAAAAGGTGAGACAATTGCTGCTCTAACAGGAGGAAACTAAGAGAAAACCAACCACTCTGTCAGTGTGTTAAGGAACTACTACTTTGTATGACTGTTATCACAGTATCTTGCAAAACTTCTTAAATAACATGGTCTTGATTTATCACAGAGTCCTTAATTGAAACATAAATTGAAGCTAACTCATCTTTTGTAGTTTTGCTACTTACTTAGGAAAAATAAAAGTAGCATGATAGGGAGAAGGAGGAATTGTCATACTGAGTTTCTACACAACACTCTGGCAGGATCTGATGGTTTCTGTATCTCCCCTGAGATGCAGATTTCAGGTGACTCTTCCATCTCCTACCTTGTTTCCTGACACCAACCATCAGTAACCACATGAACAATAATGTTTCTGTAAGGAAAGCTTTCCCCTCTGCACAGTTCTACAGAGGAAGGTGGAGGCTGCTACTCTGCATGTCTTGAAAATGAACTGTGGATGGTTAGGTATTCACATCCTCATCATTCCTTCTCTATAGAAATGGCACAAAGTCTTGCCTGATTTTACCTACTTTTGTCAGCCTGGTAACTGATGCAGCAAAGAGCTGCTACAGCCTGCCAGGATAACAGTCATAAATGGAAGTTGTGTAAATAATCCTGTGCTTTCCCTCTGGAACACGTGGCTCCTACCTTGTTGACAGGAATCTCCTCGTGGTCCATCCGAGGCACAGGTTTCATGTTGACGTCGAAGGTGCTGTACTCAGGGAGGGCATCTCGCAGGTAGGTCAGGTTCTCATCCAGCCTCTTCTCCAGCTTCAGCACCTCAATGGCCTGGATTCGAGGACTGTACAGCTCATAGCAGATTTCAACCCCTTAGAGACAGAAAGCCTGGTTTAATGAACCAAATTCAGGAGAAATACTAACACCCAAGCAGTGTTGCTTCAGTTCCACACTCCTGTATCATTGCAAACTGCTTTTTAGTTCTCAGAGCACCACAGTGCTGTGTGCACTTGTGATTGTACTCGTGCATTGTGTCTGCACATTTCTCTGTAAGCAAAGTCTGTGACAACAGAATGACTTAAGAAACTTGAATGGCTTGAATTTAAGGAAGATGAGTACTGTGCACACCTAAGATAATGAGGTTGGTTTTTAAACTTTACTGCCTTTGGTTACATCCATCCCAGTGTATGTGTAATGTGTATGAAAAGACACCCAGCCCTTTCAGATTTGCCCTCAGAACTCCACTATTTGCACTGCCCTCAACTTTGTCATAATCCAGAATATGAACCTGTGATAGAACTCTTCTAATCTGTTGCTTGTTAAACAGTTCACACCTAAGTCCCCAGTTCAAAAATACACAGTGCTCAAACTGGGCTGGCATGGCAATAAACAGGCTCAGACACAAGCACAACCATCACAGAATGTCTACAAACCACCAAATATATAGACAAAAAAATTACTATGCAGTTCCATGCCTTCAAGTACAGAGCACATCAACATTTCTGTGTACACAGTTCTAAACTTGCACAGTACTGCAACAGGCAGGCCCACAATTTCACTTCAATCTGCTCTCTTCCTCCCCACAGACTCTACAACTTACACATCTTTTGCTGAACACAAATTAGCACAGTTGAAACCTCACCTTGGTCTTCGATGACATTCCGAAGGACAAAGGTGGCGCCGAGTCCCTTCCCTCCCCTCTGAATGCAGATCCCAACAAACCGGTTGGATTTGGCACTGGCACAGGGATCTGCAGTTGTCACAGCCAGTACACTGCCTGCCAAAAAATAGAGATTAACATGAACAGCCCATCCAAGTTAATATCTACCAAAATGTGGGAAGAGTCAGACAAAGTGCAGCTATTCAGGTGCATTTTGAAAATATTTTTGTTTCCCATCAAAACTGCCAGAAACAGAAAAAACTGCTAACGTGACCTGAATTGATACAGGTTGAAGTGATGCTGCAGGTTAACTACAAACCTTCTTCACCTTTATTTTTTTGCTCTTCCCTATGCAAATTTAATATAATTAACGTCTTTCTTTTCTTTAGCTCTACTGGTAAACCATATGCTCAAGCGCCAGGATTAAAAAAAAACCAACATAAGGAACACATTAGGATTATTCTTTTAATGAATTTGGATGTAAATATGAGATTAAAATACAAAATACTACATATAGAAACACATCCCAGTTGATCTAACACACCTGAGACTTTGTGTTTTATGCTATTCTACATATGACCACTCTTTCTACCACCCCACACAATGTAAAATACTGCCAGAATTATGAAAGTTTTAGTGCTGTTACTGACCAACATAGAATTCTGGGATGTTGAACACTTTTCTTCTCTGTATCATATCCTTTCTTTCTATATAGTATTTAAGAGGATCTGTTCTCCCTCTGGGAGGTATAAATTCAGGGCTCAGGAACCTGTAAGAAAAGCCAGACTTTTAAAAGTATGGAACAAGAGCATTTGCATAAAAATTATTAGATAATTCCAACTGTTTGGGCTAAAAATTACCAGCTGGTTAACCACCACCAGTCGCCCTTTCAGAGATACGAACTGCAGTCCAGGAAGTTACTAATTTTATTTAATTATTGTTTTTTGCTATCTAAAAGGATTTTTTGTGGGGTTTTGATGTTGGTTTTGGATTTTTATGTGGTTTTTTTGTTGGTTTTTTCGTTGTTCTTTTAAACAGACTTTTTCCAAAACCAGTAATAGATGTTGGTGTCAAGAGGAGCTGACTGAAAGAAAACAGTTCAGTTATTGCTGTCACAGCTTAGGAACAGGTTATTTCATGGTTTAATTGTAATCCACATGACAGAACACTTACTATTTGTTGCCTTAATAATAACAGATACGGAAGCATTTATTACAGTTTTCACAAACTGATTCTACAGGAAACACCACATAAATGTCCTTTTGTGTTACAGAAGCTTAAAGGGACTGGTAAAACTCTTTTCTGCTACAAAAAATTAAACCATGCCAAGGAATTTCTGCATGGCCTGGACCTCAGTTATCTGACAGCTGAGTTGAAGGCACACTTCCTGACATGCACTGGCTTGAGTTGAGAACCATTTCCAACAGATATCTGGATGTGCTCACTCTGGTTTGGATGGCAAGACCACTTGGCCTCAGAGCTGATGGATGAAGCTGGACTCATTTAATTCACTTGTACAGATATATCTGAAACATCCTGGATCTGGCCAGGAGAGAAGTGCCCAACAGAGAGAAGGAGGACAAATGTAAATCTGCCTTACAAACCTTACAGGGGCTGTGAAGGCAGCACAGAAGTTCTGGTTGGTGGCTACAGGCAGCCACACGGGCAATAAACAACACCAAACCCACCCATGACCTCCCAAGCTGCACAATCTCAAGAAGGTAAAACATCCTTTTGTGGGCCAGCTGTCACATTGAACACTGTTTCTTAAAAGAGCCATGCAGACTCTTCACTTCTTAAAGATATTTCCAATTAACAGATCTGAAGGCAAAGCGGACATTTCTATAACCTCGTTTTCAATGCTTTTCCCATTCCTGGGCTGCCTTGATGGTAGTTTAGTGAGGTTTTTTGGGAGAAGAAGATGAATACACACAGATGAACAACACAGCACTGCAGTTTTAACCACTGGGTCACTTAAAGCAACGCAAATTGGGTTTAAAACCCAGGCAGCTTGTGGATATCCCAACCTTAGAAGTGTTCAAGGACAGGTTGGATGGGACTTGGAGCAACCTGGTCTAGTGGAAGGTGTCCCTGCCCATGGCAGGGGGTTGAAACGAGATGATCTTTAGGTCCCTTCCAACCCAAACCATTCTGTGATTTCATGAAATGGGTTGAGGAGACATCAAAAATACCCAGAATGAGACATCTCATGAAGGCTACCAGCGATGTCAGGTCCATGTCACAACCAGGGCTGCTCCTGCCCACAGCTGGTCTCAGGGTCCAAGGCAAAGGCAGACACAGGACCCACGTCCCTGTCACCCCTGGCACACTGAAGGGAGGCCCTCAACTAAAGCGACTCCTCTAACAGACAGAACTTCACACATTAACCCTAAATTTGCAAAAGTAGTTACTGCTTTACAAATTTCTTCATGTTTTACTGCTTTCAGAAACTCCAGAAACAGCATTTTAAGGTGTTTTGTACATATTTCAACACAAACGGTCTTTGCTAGAATTTTACAAACTCTGTTGGTGTTTTTTGGTTTGTTTTTTTTTGGTGTAATAATGCCTTGACTCTTTAGGTAAGTGCTCGCACAGTGACCTGCCTGAGCACAGACGTGAACACAAGCCCAGGCGAGCAGTGGGACACCCTCACCTCCTCTCCTCCTTCTGCGTCTTCCTGTCAATAATGACGGGCTTCGGGGGCGGCTGGAATTTCGGTGGCTTCCCATCGCTGCTCCCTCGATACCCCGATAACGAAAAACACCCTGCAAAACACAAAACAACGCTTCAAACACCCGCGATTTCAAGCTGAACCGCCCCCACCGGAGCAGGACACGGCACCACAACCCGCCCGCCGCCAGGCCAGCCCTCCTCCTCCCCCCCGCTCCGTGGGCCAGGGAGGGCGGGCGGAGGGCGCAGGGGAGGCTCGGGGTGCCCGGGGGGTGAGGGTTCGGCTGAGGGCGAGGGGCGGGCGGCGCTCACGGCCGGGCAGGGCGATGGCGGCGCCCCGCGGCACCAGCCTCCCACAGGCGGCCGCCATGGCGGCTACGGCGAGCGCGGGGGGACAAGCGCGGCCCCGCCTCACGGGGCGGTGCTGAACCGGCACAGATTAATAGGGAAAAAAAAATTCCTCGTTTTGAGGGTGGTGAGGCACTGGAACGGGCTGGCCATAGAAAATGTGGGCTTCCCATGCCTGGAAGTGTTCAAGGACAAGTTGGATGGGGCTGATCTAGCGGGAGACGTAGCTGCCCATGGCAGGGGCTGGAAGGATCTCAAGGACCCTCCTCTCCCTACCCAAACCCCAGCGTGATTTAAGGGTGAAAGGAAACAAAGCGGCCCCTTTCACCTCCATCCCTCAAGGGGATTTCGGGGGTGGCAGGAGGACCGCGGCCCTGAAGCAGGGGAGAGGGGCAGGTGCTGTCCCTGGGAGCTCCCAGCGCATCCCCTGGGATCAGGGCAGGCACACTCCTGGTGGCTCCTTGGACATCACAGGGATCCACCACGGTTTATTAATTCTGCCTTTGCCACATGAAGGTGGTGGGATGTTTTCCAGAAACACGCTTTTGTGTGTCTTCATGATAAAAACACTCATCTAAAAATATTTTTTTCGAGGCCGTTGTTATCTCTGTCCGTGATTCAGACACCCCGCAGTCCCAGTGCTTTTCACCAATTATTGTATGCAGTGGTACTACTGAGCTGCTTTTAATATGTTTGTGTCAGTCAGATTTCCTTGGCCGTCCTTCTGGATTCAATTAGCAGCTACAGAGGCAGGAGTTAGGTGAATTTTAAATGCAGATCTAAAAATAACACCCCACTGTTTGAACTTTGCAGAGATTCACTTCAAAATATCCCTGACCTCATGAACTCATTAGATCCATCATGTTGCCTGTGATGATCCCCCAGCCCTTTTATTGGTTGCAGATCCAAATCCCCACACTAACAAGAGTAATTTCCTACTTTGTTGGCTGGTTCTTGGTTTCTTAACTGTGCTTTAAAAGACGATAAGGTGTGCAGAAGACAGGTCAGTTTTCCTCTACAATCTGCTGATTTAACAAAGATGTTCATAATCAGGACATGGATGGGACAGAAGAGGGCACTCTGACTCTTAAAATACAAAAAAATCACCAGCACTGAGCACACCACTCCTTCTCAAGTTTATTCTTTTTTTTTACTGTTCTTGTCTCTTATGTAAGCAGTATTAAAAAGGTAGAATAATATATCTCATAGGGTGAGGAATTATCATGCAGGGGTAATTCCAATAACTTAATGGTGATCGAGGAGATAGCAGAACAGCTGTAAGGAGATGTGTGGGCTATGACTTGGAAAACTGCAGATTTCAGTTCTCAAGAAGAGAATTGGATGTTTCAGTGTCAGGGAGCCACTTTTAACTCCTTGACTGACCACTGTGGATTGCAGGCTAACAAAACCGTTTTGAGGGGCTGGAACTGCCCTGAGCTCAGGGTTTCCCAAGAGAACCTCGCTTCCCTTGAGGTGCCCCACAGGGCCCAGAACCTTGCCCCTGTGTGTAATTCCTGTGTGGATTATTGAGGCACCCTGGCATCAAGACAAAGGATCATGTGTTGTTTGGTCTCTTTTTTTCAGGAACAGTTTTTTTGAGTTTGAAATAGAGGTGCAGAACACTCACCTTGAGTTTCTTAATTCTGTCGCCCTAGACAGAGTAGGAAAAAGGCTGCCTCCTTACTTTTCTTGCCTATATAATATGAAAATATGGATCTCTTTACAATCTCTGTAGTAGGGTGAGGTTCATAAATGAAAGGCATCTCTGTTCTCAGGTGATATAACAAAGGAGGGCAACAAAGATGGTGAAGGGCCTTGAGGGGAAGCTGTGTGAGGAGTGACTGAGGGCACTTGGACTGTTCAGCCTGGAGGCTGAGGGGAGACCTCACTGCACTCACAACTTCCTGAGGAGGGGAAGAAAAGGGGCAGACACTGATCTCTGCTATGTGGTGACAGTGACAGGACCCAAGGGAGTGGCCTGAAGCTGTGTCAGGGGAGGTTTAGGTTGGATATTACGAAAATGTTCTTCACCCAGAGGGTGTCTGGGCACTGGAGCAGGCGCCCCAGGGGGTCACAGCAGAAAGCCTGACAGAGCTCAAGGAGCATTTGGACAATGCTCTCAGGCACAGGGTGTGACTCTTGGGGATGGTCGTGTGCAAGGCCAGGAATTGGACTTGATGATTCTTGATGGTCCCTTCCAACTCAGCTTATTCTGTGATTAAACAGACTTTGGGACTTCTCTTAATTAATTCTGATTGAGTTGAATGTATTTCTAGTCCCTTCTGTCCGGCCCTGGGGAAGCTCACTTATGGCTCCCTACTACTCACATCTGAGTTTCTTTCAGAAGAAAAGCAGGACAGGTAGAAAATGGTGCTTAACCTGATCCCCTCTCACCTATGGAAGTAGGATGTGGCCAGGATGTTCCATTAAATATCATCCTTCATGGTACAGTCATTAAAGGCTCCTCCCTAATTTCAATACCCTTCTTGAGGTATTTGTTTCAAAACTGAACATGACAGTTCAGCAGCGCTCACAGTCACCCCAAACACCTTCAGGTATCCAGCTGGACATACTGCCACCTCCAGCCTATTTAAAATACAAATCTCTTTTGATATCAGCATTTCAGTGTCTTCCTTCCTTGATATGTCCTTGCAGTTGTATCAATAAAGCCAAGAGATTCTCTCCCAGGTCAGCAGTACAACTGATCCCTGTTTGCACTTCCTTGCTAAAGATTTCACTGAATGGTAGTCCTCATTAGAGGAAAAAAGGCAGATGTTTAAGGATGAAGGGGACCTTGTGTTTTTCTCCACCCTTTCTTTGTCACTCTGTGCCATTCATTTTTGATTTCCGTGCTTTAACTCGACTTTGTTGTAACAAAGCCTGAAGAACAGACCTTCTCAGACCATATGCTGCATTTGGAAGGTAGGGAAGGGGTGCACATTTCTGGTGTGGAAATGCTCAACAGATTGTACCAGCCTGAGCTGACCTGCCTACCTGTATCTAACACATCCTGTCTGGATGTAACCTGCTCATGTCCCCAGGAATGCAGTGCTGCAGCCCCAGCACCACCAGGACCAGGGTTGTCAGTATCACCTTCCAAAACAGTCTGCATTGCAGTCTGAAATCCCAGAGATTTCTTCTGAACACCTGCGGCCACATTGCAGCAGCCCCAACATAGCTGTCTGTGGCCTGTCAGAGGGTGTGAAGAAGGGAGTGAACTTTCATGTTGCCCAAGGGAACATGGATATCTTTTTATGGGAAACACAGCAAAAAGTGGTAACACCTGCTGTTATTATTACTGTGTCTCTAAACAGAAAGAGATGTCTACAGGGGGCTGAGCTGCTCTGGAGATGTGGTTTGTTGTCCATTCAGGGTTGAGAAGAGGCAGCTGGATGTTCCCAAATTACAAAAGAAATGGGACTGGTTCATGGAAGGCCTCTCCACCTCAGCTTCTGGCTAAATTGTGCCTTTTTCAGAACACCTGTCAAGCCATTCATAGCTGTTGTAGGCTTAGCAGTGGCTGGTGGAGCAGACATAGCTCCTTTCAGCCTGTCCAGAGGTATCTGAATCCTTCAGGCTCTCTTGCAAACCTGTGTCAGCAGAGACACAAGGCTATACCTGGATTCCTCTGTGTCCTGTTTATCCCAGGTACCAAAGCACCTCTATAAACTACTCTGGAAAGGTTTGAGTATAGGATTTTATTAGAACCTTTAAAAAGTCTGATGTCAGTTCTAGTCTTTTTGGAAGTTTCCCTTTAATGAGACATGAGTTGTTGGTTAACTTAAGGTGAGTTGATCTAGCTTAAAATAATGGGAGAAATCCCAAAATGTTGCTTAAAATGACCTCAGGTGCCAGACTCTTCTGGGTAGAGCAGCTGCTAGTTAAGGTGGCCATCAAGCATCCATAATTACATTTTTTACCTTACTGCAGAGCAAGCAAAGAGGAGAGAGAGTTGTTCTTCAGACACAGCGTCCCAGCGCTGAGCTCAGGAAAGCGATGGACTGGAAAATCTTCCGCTCATTCTGTCAAAACAGCCCCAGGCCTCGGTTGTTTTGGAGTGTGCATCCTGCTGGAGCCACACGCAGTTAACCCTGCCAGGCCAGTGCACGTTCTCCCCTCCGTGTGCAGTGCTGGGAGAGTGGGCACAGCTGCTCCTCTGAGCCCGAGGCTTCCAGAGGGCCTCTGGCAGTGGGCATGGCTTCCACAGCACATCACCGCCGTGTTCATGCACACCTATGTTCTTCCATTGCCTTCTCCCTTTGTTGCCTTCCAGCCCTGGAGGGTAAATTGTTATTGTGTAACCTGTAAGTGAGAAGGAAAAAACCGTGTGCCAACGATTTCTATCAGGGTGCAGGGGATATATGAAATGTGGACTGGTCTGTTGGCAGCTGTGCCAGTGCCTCAGTAGATACTGGCTCTGTGTTCAGAGTCAGAAGTGTCTTTAAATTCCTCTTTGAATCTGTGGTGTTTTCAGATCATTGAGAATTTGAGCTGTGACTGGCTTAGCAGTTTTTCCTGGGGCTTTTCCTCTTGATTATGTCCCTACTCAGAATTGAGGTCCCTCTGAGATGTGTGGCACCCTTACAGGTTACAGAAGGGACAGCAACACTGGCTGATCTCAGCATTTATGAAACACTTGATTCTCCTAATTTTCTGATTTAGTGAGACATTTTAAAGAGGAAGCCAATGTTGAAATGAAACCAATAATCCAATAATCTGTATAGAATACAAGTATATAATTGCTTTAGAGGTTTAACGAGTGAGACATTATGAGTTTGGAGAGTTATGAAGAGTGTGTGACAAAGTAAGATTAAGTTCAGTAAGTGATGCCAGAGGTCTTTCCCTTAGGCAAGTTCTGTATGTGTCCAGATGCCAAGGGGTGTCTGTGCCTCTGAGTTCCTATAGACTTGAGTGATGGAGGCTGAGTTCTGGAGCCACCCTACAGAGAGCTGCACCAGAAGCACTGTCAAACAAATAACTCATTGACTAGTCCAGGCAGCTCCTTCAGTACTTATCTCAAACTGAAAGATATGTCTTGGGTTGGGAGCATCTACCTCATTCCAGAAACTGGAGGTACTGTCCTTCAGAAACAGTCTGGAACACCTTGAGAACCTAAAGAGACCACTGATGTCCCCCTCCTATTTCCTGAGATGCTAAAAAAAAGCCAATTGAAATGGATTATAAAAGAAATCCCATTCATCTTGAAAGGCAAGTGTAATTTAAAGTCTGATGGGTGAACTCCCAGGTACCTTTAGATTTCATAGAGTCAATATTTGTTCTTTCTCCATTTATAACCCCATTACTCTCTCTAGGTGGGCAGGAGATTTCAAAGGGGCACCATTTGTTTTTCTTGATTAATGCACTAATGCTGGTGGTTTGTCATAGTAAATTATATCTACTATCTCAACCTCCATATGCAGGAGGAAAAGCAAGTAAAAAATTTATGATCAAATTGCTCAAAGTCACGGCTTCTCATTATTTTTAACAAAGCCAATCAACTTCTGCTCTTCATTATTGTGTGACTAGTGACTAACCTGAAAAGAAAATGTGATCCAATATCCTTTGTTTTGCCAAACCCCTTTAGAAATTGTAACATGATTTTCCACTGCACTGGTTCACCTGTGTGAAGTACTATTGCGTGAAGGGAGGTGGGAGAGAGAAACTTCTGTTTTATGTCTCACTTTGCTTCCCTCTGGACTCAGCAAGGCTTTCACCTGAGAACTGGGCTTTACAGGCGTTGTGTCTCTCCTCTTGCACCACAGAAGCAGCAGCAGCTCTGGACACTGGCTTCCTCGACCAGCTGAAGAAGGCCTCAGCTCTCCAAGTTATTCACAGCACCATTTGTGGCAATCTTCTTTTGGTGAAAACCAAACTGCCTCAAATCAGTCTCCTTTTAATGGACAAAGCTGCTTTTCCTGTAGTGTCAGAAGGTACATTTTGCAGAGGGAGCATTATGTGGAGGTGAACTGGTGTGCTGTGTTGGGATAGATTCAGTGAACTGAAAAAAAAATTATTTTCCTTGCTACTGTGGGAAAGGAGAAGGGAATGTGGTTAGTTATGCAAGTCCAAGATGGAGTTAGCAAGGGAAGCAAGAAATTACCAGCAGTGTAGTAATAAATATACGGGATTCTCCATGGACAACAACACCTGAGATTGAGAACGACCAGGGAAGGGCTGTGCATGAAACAGCACCCAGGGGATAAGTGCAGGACAGGGCAGAGCACAGCACCAGTGTTGGGCAGGGAAAGGCTGGGGGGCTGATGCTGGCTTGTCAGTCTTCACAAAGGGATAGTGCAGCAGCAATTGAAGAGGTGTTGCAATCTAAGTGGGCTCTAGTGTCTTTTTACCTCTGCTGAGGTTTCTGAGGCAAGTTACTTGTGTTAGGAAAGCCGTTTTTCATACGAGTCTTATATAGTCCCTGGATGCACACAACCACTAAGCCATGGCTGTACACACACAGCTCTGCACATAACACTGCTGTCAGTCCAGGCACTGACCAGCCTGGTCAACTCTGACATTTGCAAACCTCTTGTAAAAAAGCTGTAAAAACCTGTAAAGTTTCTTCCTGTGCATCCTCTGTAGCTGGTCTGGTGAGCAGCGTTACTGCATGAGGTGTCAGTGATGTGTGAACCAGGTGCCCAGAGACAATGACTGCAGTCACATTTCAGCAGAGCTTTCTTCAGTGGGAAGCATCTCTTTCCTTAGAAGCAAGCTGACTGGAGTTCCCTAATGATGGTGTTGTGGCTACAGAGTGCAGAGGTTTGGATGGCTTGGACTTCAATGCCATTGTATGTTCCTTGGGCTGTTTTAGATGACACAGTCCAGTGCTGTCTGCATGGCCCAGCACACCTGGACTTGGTCACTGGAGAGTCTCTTGGCACCACTGTGAAACAAATACCTGGTGATATTATTGGCCTGAGTACTTAAATGCGTGTGAAAGCACATGGTTACTCTTGAAACAGTCCTCCCAAATGGAAAAGATTTAAAAGAGGAAAGGAAAATGTATGTTTAAGCACATGTGAAAGGAGAACACAAACTTCTTCTTCTTGCAAATGGTAGATGTAGTTCATTGTTGAATTTGCATTGATGCCAGTGAAATTACACTTGGAATTAATTTTCCCCATTCAGCAGAAAAGCATTTCCTCTGATTCCCTTTGATTTTTTACTAGTTTGTGATCTGTGAGCCAGAGCTAATTTGCTGTCTGTACAAAACCAAGGGAAATACCCTGTGCTCCAAGGCAATGATAAGTCTGAGGTGAAAGCTGATCTCTCAGAGTTATGTTGGAACCAGGGCAGCCAATAAGGTTTTTTTCATTGACTTCTCCAGATCAAACTTAATCTCAGTCTATGCTGAATGCTCCTGAAGGAATGGTCTGTCTTACTGATCACTGTAAATAGGTGGGAGCACAAGCCTGTAGCAACCTGTGCTGGAGTCTGGAGACTGCAGGATGCACTGTCATTCCTGGGCAGCTCTAACCAGGCTGGCCAAGGTAGCAGGATGGAGAAGATGCTGTACCACAGGCAGACAGCCTGCCCTGGGTCTGGGGTTATTTTTTCACTTCTCAGCCCATGCCACTGTGTCTTCACCAAGGCTATTACAAATTTCTGAAACACGGCTGAGTCTCTTAGAACATATCATCTGGTTGTGTTCGTGCTGTCAAACTCCAAAGCAGGATTCCTTCCTGCCTATTTGGAATGGCCAAAGTCCCTGCCTGTGTCCAGACCCTTACGTGGTTCAGCCTATCAGTATAGATGTGGATTTTAGAAAAAGGCTTCATGACAATGCTTGGAAACAATCCTTTTTGTGGGAAAGGTCTCTGGCAACAAAAAAAGGCTTTTCCAGTGTAAGTTACAACAGTAGTTTCCATAAAGGTGGGCTGTGATTGTGTGTAGAGGATGTGTGCCCATGAGGGACAGAAGGACCTGGGGGAGTGCTGAAGGACTCTTGTCCTACGTGCTACTGCCTTTGCATGCCCTCCAAGTGGAGTACAGAGGTTTGGGATAAATGCCCATGGTATCATTTTAAGGATGAATGTTGAGATGATTCCTATTTTTTATCAAAAGACATCATGGCATGCTACTCACACAGGACGGGCAGAGAACGAGATAAGTTAATCTGAGAAAGAATTCTGGTTCCTGGAGAAATTAAGGACAATGTAAATTATCTGCGAGTTGGCAGTAAAACAGGAAAAACAAAAGGGAAGAACATAGTGGAGATCCAGATTAAAAGAGGTCTGTAACCTGAAGTGACTCATGCCTGCTAGCAGCAGGATTGAGACAATTGGTTATCCACTCCCTTGGTTATCACAAGGGAGATAACAGGAAAAACATACTGCTGCTCACATTGAACCAGCTGGGATGTCTCTGCTCTTCAATGCCAAGACCAGCCAGGTCAGAGACAGGTATCTTCAGGTGTCAAATTCAGCCTCTCATTTAAGAAGCACTCCCAGAGAGCTACTGAATATACTAATGGAAAGACAGGTAGAAAATAGTAAAGCCAGTACCTACCATCATCTAATTAATGGAGAAATCTACCCAGAAAAACTGTTAGAAGAGGACTTATGAGTCAGGTCAAGTGGAGAACAGTTTCACATTGCAGATATCACAAGACAGTGCAAGTCCTGAAGGTCTCAGTGAACTTCAGGGTCTCAGCTGGTGCTACGTGCCAACATAGCAACAAATCTCAGGGAGCACATCCAAACAGGTGGGAACAGATGAAACACAGGGAAAAGGAAGGCCCCAATTCACAGCTGAGGAACTTTGATCCTTAAAATCCTTGTCTCTTTAAACCCTTACGTGACTTGCAGTGTAGTACAAAGATGAAGATGACTCCAAATTCCTGTAGTTCCAGTACAGTGATTAACCCAAGAACATCCTGTGCACGAGGCACCAGCTAAACCCAACTGGATATGCAGGTCCCAGATAAATCACCAGACTCTACAGAATCCTCTAACCCAAAACATGGAATCATTATAATAAAGAGAATGCCAGCTGAGAGAGGTTTCAACAGCAATTACTTGTTGTGACATGAGGGGAAAGTTTTCAGCTTTGTTGTGGATAATTTCGTAGTCTCCAAATATTTTATTTTTGACATTTTCATGTGTTGGAGGATTTTGCACCACTTTGTTCAGTGCTTCCCAATGTTTCAGTGGGAGAAGTACATCACTTGGGGCTTTTGCTCTACACAGAATGTAATTGAAGCACTGCCCCCACTCCAGACATGTCCCAGTATGGAGCAAAGTCCTCCAGGTTTTATGTTCATTTTGTAAACTGAAGTGATTGAGTGACACAAAATGTGAAAACTTCAAAGGCATTTCAGTTTGAATATTCTGCACAGCTGTTGTTTAGCATTGAATATGGAGAGAGAGGAGGATTTTACTTGTGAGATACTTGGTGTTGTATTGCAAAACTGCATTATGTGAAGTCCTCTGCCTTCAAATTGATGAAATCAAACAGTGCTTAGTCCCATGAGTAACCCCATCTGTTTCCATAATACACTCTTACGTGAAATTTTTTTTTAAAAAAAAGGATAACAAAGATCTGTACTCTGCTGGGAAGCTTTGCTATTTTATATTGAAGCTCTGACCACCCAGTTTACATATATCTCTGTGGGTATAAATGCACATATACTTTGCTATTAATTTACATTCATTTAGAAGGAATGTGGCCAAGTGAAAAGAGCTTTGGCTGGACTTAAAAAATATTTAATATTTTCTTATATCTGACAGTTTCCCCTGGCTGACATTGAAAAAGTAGTGACCTCAAACATATGACTGTTCTTTGTCCATGTGTGAAGTGGCAGAATGCAACAGCAGCCTTTTGGAGAGTGCTTTGAGACCTTATGGAAAAACCAGTGAGAAGTGAGTAATGTTACTAGGGTTAGAAAGAAAGACTAATCTTAGGAAATTTGTGCTACTAAATCTGCTTGTGACTGTGTAAACAAACAGGGCTTCAACCCTACATATGGTTCTCTAGCTGAGAGCTGTTCCTGGTGCAGCTCTTCTACTGACCAGCCTGTGGCTATTGATGGTTTAATCAGCAAGGAAGAGGTTAATGGTGCAGGGTCAGTAAAAAATAGGAAATCATTACCAAAAATCAGCCCTGGAAGGAAGCAAGATCAGCACGTACAGCATTAAACTGGGAACCATCCTGACTGGGTCCATTCCTGATTACCATTTATGAACTGGGTAATAGTGGGGTCACAAAACTGAATGACAAATTACTTCCTTTCTCACTGCCTCAGTTTCCCCAGTTGCAGTAGTACTTAACTGCACTTTGGGAATTTGCATGCATGTTTCAGATATTACAGTTTTATGTGCAGGAGAAGGAGAGGATCTGCAAGAGAGGAGCATGGGAGGAGAAAGAAAAAAGAATTAAGTCAAAAAGGAGGACTGAGGTACAGTTGTTAAGCATCTTAGGCTTAGTGAGACTTCTCCACAGTTAATCTGTGGAGGGAAAACGAGCAAGTACCATTCCTCCAAGCTAAGATATAATACTGGACTGCATCTGTACTGGCCTGTCCCCACTTCTGGGTGGCTCCAGCGACAAGGGATCCAAGAGAATGTTTATCATCATGTGCTTTATTACCTATCCCCAGAGACATATTTGAAGGCATGGATGGATTTCAAGGGCTGTTACTCCTAAAAGTAAAGTTCCATTTTGGTGTTGCCTTGATTCATGTTTACCCCCTGAGACTGTGCATGACAGACATCCTTTGTCTGTGCTGCGTTGGGACAGGTGGCCTCTTTCCCTTCCAAGCATACAGCTGATGTTCCCACATTCCCCTGGGAATAAGGGCATTATGGAGATGGGCTTTAACTGAATTGTCTGTTTCTCAAAGGCCAATTTTTCTTNTTTTTCTTTCTTTTCTTTTTTTTTTTTTTTTTCTTTTTTTTTTTTCTTTTTTTTTTTTTTTTTTCTTTTTGGCAAGAGTTGCTTTCTTGTTTCCTTTTGGAAGGCATCTTTACAGACTTAGTTAAAAACAACACCCTCACAGGACAGGACACTGATGTAAACTTCCTCCCCTTTGGTTTGACTTTATTCACAATAACCTAAAGGGCTGCTCAAGCACGTTGTCCATGTTTAGGCTTAAACCCTTTGTCACTAGAAGTTTTTTTCTTCTCCATATACTAAGTCAGCCAAACCTAATTACCCTTTAATCAGTAAAATCAACACCTGCTAACAGGGTGGGCTCTTTTCAGCAAATAGCATTTCCCTTTTCCAGAGGTTGATAAATTTCCAGGGGTCCTATTGTTTCTTTGTCCTGCTGATAAGGAGCTTTGACTGATAATCTGGTAATGAGTATGGTTATCTCATGCCTATAAGGCAGCAGTGGTGAATCTTCCTCTTGGCAAGGACAGCAGAACTAGATGAGACAAGAATTATACATAGGTGCCAGGAGTTGAATCTTCTGGTATTTTCTCTTTAAAACTTAGGTCAATCCTGGAAAAATATGGGTCAGATAGGTCTGGCAGGTGGGATTAAGGTATCAGGTGAAATAAAGAGAAAGGCAGGCTGTAGAAGTTCCTGGGCTTTTTGATCTTGCTTAAGCAGCCCTCTGCAAAAAAGTAAGGTGGCAGAATTGTCTGCAGGGAGAAAGGACTGGGGCTGGATTTTACACAGCCTGTTGGGCCTCAGGCTGTGTCTGTGCTGCCAGGTCAACCCAGAGTCACCACTGTCCTTGAAGAGACTCCTCTGCAGCTTCACTGGAGATCCTCAGTGTGTGAAGAGCTGTTGTGGGAAGGAGGTGCTGAGGTGCAGATCAGGTCAGAACAGCCTCGTGTTCCTGTGGTCATGGACAGAATTTGAGCTCAAACTCCAGATTTACCACACTGCTCTCATCCTCTGTGTGGCTGGTTGGAACTTTAGCAAGTGGCTGTATGGGCAGAAGGCAAACAGGGCCACAGGACTTACAGCTCGACTTGGGGTCTGCTTCTAACACACAGACCATCCCAGGACAGACTTCTGGTGGAAAAAATTACTCTGGCATTCATGGAAGCACTCTTGAAAATGTCTTTCACATATAATCAGGCAGCCAGTCTGATATTCATCTGAGAACAGCTGAAACATTGTTAGAAATTTCAGCATCAGAAACCCTTTACAAGTTCACTCAACTCTGAAAAAACATCAGAGCCCTTTGGGCTGAAGTTTCTTACACTTGTTTTTAGCTCTAAAGTCAATATTTTTGGAGAGTTTGACTTAATTCCATGTGGATGAACAGGACAGAGGAGTAAAAACCACTCGTGGTTTTGCTTGGATTTGTCCACTGAGGTTATTTTTGCTGGATAGGAGCTGCAGCTTTGTTCAGCAGCTGTGTGTGAGCCTGGCTCCATCTCCCCTTGGCAGCCCCACGCAGTGCTGCTCCCTAGGTTTGGATATATCTCTACACAGGCTGCTAAATGCCTGGTGTTGGCTTTGCCTGTGAAATACATCCTCCTGTCTCTGCACCAACACTCAGCTTCTGCTCTAGCCTGGGTATGTGGAATAAGTCCATTATTTACATGCAAACATATGCCTGAGCTGCAGCTGAGGCTGGTGACCAAAGCCCAGGACCTCCTTCCTGTACCCAGGGACAACAGACCCCACCCATCTGTCTGTGTTCCCAGTGCTCAGCTCTTTCAAGTTAACATGATTGACTTGGTGATGCCAGGATATGAAAATCAGGCAGGTTCAAATACTGGATGTGCTTCCAGGTGAGATGGAGCCTTCCTTTAACTCTGCAGGGTGAGCAGTGCTCAGTGAGCATCTAGAGCCGTGCTAGTTGGAGGTTAAAGTAATTGCTGTGGAAGGAGCCAGGACTTCTGGGTCTCAAGGCCAGGCTGGATGGGGCTTGGAGCAACCTGGTCTAGTGGAAGGTGTCCCTGCCCATGGCAGGGAGGCTGGAGTTAGATGATCTGTAAAGTCCCTTTCAACCCAAACCATTTCATGATTCTATAAAAACCACAGGTTTGGATCTGCTTAAAACCCCTCTGTTGAGTTTGATGGAGAATAGAGAAGTCCAGTGGGGTAGAGGGAGCCTGGCACGGCTTTCTGCCATCAAAAGAAAGGAGGATTTTGGGTATGTGGTGATACCAGTCCCAGTCCTGCAATGAGATCCAGGAAGGTTTGATCCCTGGGCCTGTGCAAAGTCTCCTCCACTGTAGGTCACTCTCAACAGGGGACACAGAATTGTTCTGTCACCAGTCTGGCAGGACACTGCTGCTCACACTGATTTCAGCAGCAGCTACAAATACCCATCATACCAAAAATCCATGTGAATTCAGGTGCTTTGTTTTGGTCTTCCTCTTTTGAAAACTCTGCTCATCCTTCTGTCTGTCTGCAGTAGAGAGACAAGAACCCTGGATATTGAATCCAACAATGGTTGGGCTACTCCAACCCAGCCCCCCTGGGCACCCCTTTTCCCGACTGCCCCCCAGCAGCTCGCAGTGCCACAGCTGGACAGCTGCACACGAGCAATCTGCAGCAAATTTGGGCAAAGAGGTGGCTTTTAGGACCCTGGGAACCCCGCCAAGGCTCAGGTAGGTCTGTCTCATTCGTCAGCCGGGATTCATTCACTCCCAGGGATGTGTGTGTGTGTGTGTGTGTGTGTGCCGAGTGCTTTTCCTTCCCCGCCGCTGGCTGTGAGCCTTGCAAGCAATGGGACTAACACTGTTCTCCGGGCAATGAGGAGTGCTGGGCTGGGGCAGAAACCGCTTTCCTTTCCGCTGGAAGAAAACAAGCCGTGAGGACACCTAAGGATGTGCTGCCCAGATGTGTTTCCCACCTCCACCTTCCTCCTGGGACTCGTGTGCTTGACAGCTTTCAGCAACTTTGCCAAGACTTCTGCAGACTTCTCAGGTAGGGAGAAGCGCCGATCCTTTCGTATGCTGCTCATGCATGGGAGCTCTTATTCCAGTGCTCAGGAGCAGCTCAGGGAAAGTGGATGTGAGCAGATCTGAGGTAGTTATGTGGGGAGTAATTTTAATATTTTAAAAAAGATGAAAAGTGTCTTCTGTAAGAGGATTTTGAGTTTCTTAAAAGACTTTCTCAATAATTGGCAAAACTATTTCAGAAGAGTTAGTCTGACTAACTTTGGGAACAAGAAAAAGAATAGTGTTAACTTGTGTAAGTTTGTAGCAGGAACGGTATTAACTTGTTTAAGTTTTTAGCAGGTTTTGTGCTGTGTTTCTCATAGGAGGGAAAAGAGGTGGATTAGGAGACTGGGAAGGTTTAGGACAAAAATGAAAGCTAACAGAACAAGCCTAAATTATTTTGTAGTGGGCCAGATTCCCTCCTCTTAACATACAGCTCCTGATTGTTGCATAAACCCCCTAAGTTGAGATAAAGGAGATGTTGCATGCACAGAATGAATTATATTCTCAGCCTGTGTTTTCTTAAGATGGGAGAAAAACTGTGTCATTTCTTAATATTTTCTGAATCTAAAAATGTTGGTAGCGTTTGTTTTGAGCCATGCACAGCAGATAAACACCCAGCACTTTGAAAGTCTGGAGTCCCATAAAAGTTTTATAACCCTATAGCTGCATCAGTCACTTAAAAATTGTGTTCTGCTCCTGTTCTTTGTGGATGTGCATGTGGATCTGAGAAAACATAAAAGATCTCATTTTGCAGCTTCAGCAGGGTTCATTAGTTTGCTCGGGAATGCCCAGTGAGGGCCACTTTTCTTTTAGGATATTGGTTCTAATTTTGGGTCTTAGTGTGAAGAACTAGTCTGGCATACTCTTTAGGGGGATTTTGTAAAACTCTTGTAGTGGATAAGAGCTGCCAATTATAGTTTGCTGATGAAAAAGTGTCATTTGCAAGGGTTGAACCTCACAGGACTTGGGTTTCAACACATCCCAGCACTGCTGCTCACTGCCTGGGAGTGCATGTGTCTGTGTGCTGTGAGAACTTTGTGTTAGAAAGGAGGAGCTTGTGGTGG
>VZTJ01002120.1:723755-862112 GCA_013397795.1 Orthonyx spaldingii | reverse complement strand
GGGAGGGAGGAATATATACAGTAGCTTGAAGTCTTAATGTGAATTGAAGGGGGCTGGCTTGCCTGTGATTCAGTCTCTTTTGGGGGCAGATCATTCCTGGGGGCTCCCATTCAAGGCAGATCTGCCTCTGATTGGAAAGGGCTGAGGCATTTCCCTGTTTCCAGTGTGCTTTTATACTTTTCTTGGCACTGAGCTTTCTCTGTGCTCCTGCTTGCAAGCAAGTTGATGCAGAAGGGGTGCATGGAGTGGGCATGACAGGAGCAAAAGCAGCAATGGGGAAAGGACTTGTCCTTCTGAAATGTAGATAAAGTTTTCCCAGCCAGGCCAAATTGCCAAATGTTAAAATGTGTACAGGTGTCCCAGGGCAAAGGTGCTTTACATTGTGTTTGTACAACATAGCTGGAGCAGTGGAAGGAAATTCGATAGGCTTCAGTGGTGCTGGCAGGGGGAGCAGATGCTGTTCTTTTGAAAAATGGATAAGAAGGTTGCTGATAACAAAATAATGTTTTCTGTAACATCCAACTGCACTGTCATGCTTTGGGAGAAGAGGGGTGACTTAAATCCCTGTGTATGTGTGTGGCAAGGCTGTGCTCTGAGGCAGGGTCTGTAATCCCAACAGCACAACCTCCCATGAGTTTCCATAACTGTTGAAACCTTCTGCCAGGTCCAACCTATATTTTCTGATAGCAGGCTTGGTGAATGTGCCCAGCCTTGCTGGACTGACTGTACCTTGCAGGACAGGAAACATGATTTGCTGCAGGAAAGGGCTGTACCCAGCGTGTAGCAGCTCAAATATAGTTTTGTAAGTTCAGAAGCTGAGTAACCACAAGATGAAAGGGGGTAGGGAAAGGTACAGCATTTCCCAAACCACTCCCTATGCTTCCCCAGCACATTTTGCAAAGACCCCATTCTCCTCCCTCCATGAGGGTGTGCACCATGTGCCCCTCTGAAGGAGCAGCCACCCAGGTAACTCTTCCTACCTGATGGAGCACCTGGTTTGTCACTGTTATCCCTATAAGTGAATTGTCAGCTGGCTTAAGGAATGAAAGGGGGGCAGCCTTCTAACATTATTTGACTGTAATTATTTCTGGCCTGTTACACACTTTTCTGTACTTCAGGGTGTTTTTAGTTCTTTTCTGCCACAGCTGGAATTGAGCAGGTGAACATCCTTGGGGAAGCCTTATAGCTTTACCATATGCCATCCCACCTCAAGATGGTGCATCCAAAACATAAATCGTCTGCTCCCCAGGGAGATGAGTGGATTTGTGTTGGGTATTACTGCTGAGGAATGTAAGGCTTGCTGTGATCCCACAGGTTTCTGCAGCAGTTGGTGCTGCAGGGGGATGGCACAGCTCTTTGGGATGTAAAGGCTATCCTAGCTTGTAAATGAATAGCAGTACTGTCCAGAGAGAGCAGCTGATGCTCTTCTGGGGAAGAATGGGTTTTTTAAACTCAGTTCTGTAGACCTTGTTTAGCAGCAAAACCTCTCTGGCTTCTCAGCTTGGTTTGACTCAGCTGCTGTTTGTAATAGGTCATGGCCTTGTGGTGGTGGGCCAGAGTGCCTGGATCCAGCCTTGGAATGAAAGCTCAGGGACAACCAATCTTCAGCTCTAAGCAGATCATAAGTCAGCAGCACTGACCTGACTTTCATGCTGCAGCTCTGCAGTAGAACTGGATGAAAGACTTACCAAGAACTTCACACCCACCCACATCCCACTGCTCCCAGTACTCTCCCACCGGCTGGGTGTTCAAGGTGTGTGTCTCTTGGCTGCAGGAAGATTTCATTTTTCTGTAGGTCATGGCAAGGCACACCCTGAGAGGATGCCCAGGGCTGTGGTGAACTGAATGTGTCACAAGACAGCACATGGTGGGGATTTCTAAGCCCTGAGCACATGGTCTCACTCTGGGGCTCCATCCCTCCTGTTTGAACAGCTCAAACGCCACAACGTGAACATGAGCAGTGCGTGTCCTGCTGGGGACTGGTGCAATCTGAGATGTAAGAATTCAAATTCCTTTCAAGTGAAGTATTTGAACTATGTGAAGAGTTTTGAAGTTGTTTTCTTTAATAGTTCTTTAAACATTGATGTTTGCAGCAGGGTGTGGGGGTAGGAAGCAGGTCCTGAGGGAGAGAGTGGAGTTATCAGGCACTTTGCAGCCACTTCTTAAGAAGATCTGGACTTTTTCCCTATGGCTGCCAGTAGAATGGACTCTTGGTCTAATCTCATTCTGTGGTCTGTTCTTGTGCTCAGGACTGTTTGAAGGCTTAGAACCTACTGTCTTGATGTGTCACTTGCCCCTTAAGTTCAAGGTGATACTTGAGGACTGTGATGATGTGTGGGGTAAGAGTCTGATCTTTTGAATCTCTGTGCATTAACTGTGAACCTCTAGTCCTAATCTCAGTAGCAGCAATGAATTCTCCAAAATCCTTGCTGTTTGATAAAACTTCACCTTTGTTTTAGGCCCTTTCTATTTTTAGTGAGTCCAAGACAAAGCAATGTCCTTGCCCTGCCAGAGGAAGCTATGCCATAGCTCCTCTGCATAGCCTCTGGGAGGCAGTGATCCATGTGCAGTGCACAGGCCTTGCTCCTTAGAGGGACAAGGTTCATGAAAATGGGACCAAAAAGAAGGCTTTGGTGGTAACTTTAAATGCAGGCATTGAAATCTTAGTCAACAGCTATTGCTCATATCTGTGTGCTCTCTCTGCTCAGCCACGATGTTCCTGTCTCTGAAGCTAAATCATACAAACACATGTTGAATTCTGCTCTGCCCACTGCTGCCAAGGTGACCATTTAACTTCCAGCTGCATACCTGCAAGGAATTAAACTTATGTCATTATCATGCTGTGCTCCAATTCTCCTCAAGGATTTTCCCATTCATTAGCTAATTTCAGGCACATTGGGCAGAAGGGTAGTGGCATCAGATCTATGTGATTGCCACGAATTTAATGCTAATGGGAACGGGTCCCTCCACTACTGCAGAAAGGGTTGTGAACTCCAGCATTTACAGACATAGAGAATCCACTGCAAGGACCTAAGCCAAAAATTTAGGTTTCTAGGCATGGAAATAGCTTGGCTGGGAGCTTATGCCTTTTCTGACACAGGAGAACCCAGCTGAAGGGAAAACCAGCCCCAGTAGTGCTGCTCCCCTTGGGCCTGCTTTAATGTGTATGTTCTTTGCATTAGATTTTGGCACGAGCTGGATGTGAGCAGTACTTTGCTTAAGGGAGCTGATCTGGCATCGAGCCAGATGAATCCTGATAACTCCCATCCACACCCTGCAGGTGAGCCCTGGGTAGCTTTTGGAACCTCTCCCTGGAGGCCCATCTTGGTTTTGAAAGCACAAAGATTTTTTTCTTGTTGTTGTTATTGTTGGTGGCGGTGGTTGGTTGTTTTTTTTTTTTTTTCTTTTCCCCAAGAATATCAGGTTTCAAGTGAAAGCTGCTTTTGCCACCTCCCTGCTAATTGGCTCAGTGTGTTTGTTTGAGCTGATGAGGGCTGGGGAGGGGAAAGGCACTTCTCCGTGATTGAATTTAATCAGTCCATAATAAAGGCAATTTGTTTGACAACTCTACTCACCAAATTATCACCAAAATCTACATGCTAACAGCTTCTGAATGCCTAATAGCCTTGAATGGGTTTATGGTGTCAAGAGGGATCCAGGATTTCCATGTGTTGAAGGTTTCAGGCTGTAAAAGAGGGCATTTTCAAGGGAAAGGTGGATTCACCACCACACTGGACAAGAAATTGTAACTCAGTAATGAGGGTTGAGTTTTTGACTCCAGGAGCAAACAGACATGCTTTAGGTTTTGTTTAAAGACTGGGCCAAATCCAGGCCACCTCCATAGCTTCTCTTGGGGAAGGGCTCTGAGTGATGAGGTAGGATGGACCTCAGGTTGCTGCTTAGGGAGGTCCTTGCCCCAGGTGATCTTTTCCTCCTCAGCTGGACCCCATATGTGCCACCCCATCCATCACAGCTGCCTGGGCTGCAGTTTGGCTTACTGAGGGCAAGCTGACTGTGCTGGGGTAGAGAAATTCTCCTTTGCAGAGCTGACAAAATCCAAAACCTCATCAAAGCTGGCTTAAAACCCCTTGGCCTCTTCTGGTGACATTCTGGAGATGTGGCTGCATGGGGTAGGAGCTGAAGGGGGTGGTTGGGTCTGGGAGCCACAGCTGAGGTGTTCTCACAGGGGGAAGCTGCAATTGGGGTTTGTGTCACATGTGTCTGTTTGCCAGTGAAAAAGAGTCTAAAGACCACAGAGAGCTGGGAGGTGTTGGAGGAGGAAATCAGTAGGGGTTTGGGTGGGTATCAAATGCCAGATGTGCTGCTCTTGGAAGAACTGGAAAAGACTTAGCACAGAAGCTGGGGCTATTTTGGTGCCTGAGAGAGTTGTTCTGGTTTATCACTGGGGATGCAGCTTTATGGTATCAACAAAACCATGTTACCAAGACCAAATACCATGTTAAGCAAAGAGACAAGTTTCTGTCTACTCCTGTCCTGAGGTGTGCTCCAGAAAACACTGTGGATTTCCAAACAGTTGTGATGAAAATGCTGTGAGGGAGGACTCTGTGCCAGCTGACTCTAAAAATGTTCAGCATTTACTTTTACTGACAGCTGAGGGGACCAAACTGAGCTTCAGGAAGACAAGCACATGTTTCCAGTTCCTTGTGTTTGTGGTCCTGGGCTGTGACCAGGGGCACCGCTGTTACTGCTGCAAAAAAACAGCTGCTGGTTGGTATTTGTGGTACCAGGGGAAGGAGACACGGTCTGTGAGGGATGCATGGGGCTGCTGTGGGTGCCAGGATGTCTCGTGAGGGGTCTGTGTGAAACCTCATGGAGGCAGTGACTTCAAGCTCAAGAGCCATATGTGTGCATCTGGCTCCTGTCATATGGAAATCCACTGGTTTAGCCATCACAGCTGTCAGCAAGAGCCAAGGGACCTCAGGGTCTGTGTGATGATTGGCAATATTTATATTGTATCTAGTAAGTGCAGGAGCCCAGAAACTGATGAAAACTTTTGTTAGTACCAGGAACACTTTATTTAATTAGCATTATTAGCAAAAAAAAGGAAAAAAAATCCACTGTGGTAATTTTAATCACTTCAAAGTATTTCAGGATCACACTAGATGCACAGACTATTTGAGGAAATTGTGCTTGCAGCATTCTTCCTATGTGTGTGTGTTATTAAGGATACAAATGCTGCAGAATTAAAGAAAGCAACTGTTTATGTCCTCGGGTACAAATTTTCCCTGACTTAAGGTGCTGTGAAAGCAGATTTTATATGTCACAAATAGTTTTGTCAATTAAAAAAAAAAAAAAAAAAAAAAGGGAGAATTTTGATGTATCCTTTTCCCAGCTCAGATACTTAGAAGTTAAACTCACAATTTAATCTGGGGGTGGAGAGAATGAGATTAGTCTCTGCAGGAGGAGAAAAACTGTGTATTTACACTTGGCACTCGTGCTGATCCGTTTGTTGATGCTAATTTAAACACGGCCTGATCTCCCAAAGTGCTCGGTGTTCAGAGCTGAAGATTGGCCTGTGCTGTGTTTAGGTGGGTGTGCAGTGATTTAGTTGGCCAACACCAGGGCTGTTTACATGTCTTATTTGAGACTGGCTGCTTATGCTTGGCATGTTTGTGCGGGTATAGATTGAACTTTCTGCTTTCTGTTCCAAAATAGCACTCCCAGTCCCTTGTGGGGAGGGACCATTTGAAGAAACTACCCCTGTTTTGTTTTGGTTTTTTTTGCTCTTGAAATTTCCTTATACAGATATCCAAGACCTTTACAGATTCTGTCCCTTGAAAGGTGTGTGACTGCCTGCAGGAACAGACCCAATGTGCTCTTTGGAGTGGTTCAGAGGATTTTTGGTCAGGTTGGTTTGGTACAATGCTGCGAAGTTCCTTGTGTCCTTGCCAGTTCTGTTCCTCACTGATCCAGCACTGGTGTTGTCTGGGATTTTTGTGCTCTTTCCAAAAGACAGCCATGGGCCAAAATCTGCTCAGCTGTGAGGCAACTTTGCTGACTTGTCAAGAGCTGTGCAGAATGAACAGAAGCATAGAAGTTAATCCCAACCCATCTTTTTGCAGATTGAAACTAGTGTAGAAGTAATAATTGGGAATGTTTAAGACAGCTGCTTGGGTTACCTGTTATTATTACTATTCTTCTTCTTATTAATTTACTTAGCTGCTCCTTTTGCCTGAGGATGGATGGTGAGTTGTGACTCTCTGAGCCTGGGTTTGGGCTAATCCAAATGTGCCTGGCTCAGCTCACTAACTGAGGGTATGAACTCATTTGTAGTAATTAAAACTATGAATGTCTGCTCTTTCAGCATGTGCAGTGCCTGGAGCCCAGTGGGTGCCTTCTCACATCAGAGAGACAATGATGGGTTGGTAGTTCTGGGTTTCACAGGAAAATAAATCTTAGCTGAGTCTTTTCAGATATACTCTGTGCTCTTGGACTATGTTGGTAGATGCTGTGGTGTCATCCAACCTCCTTTGGATGTTGAGGTTTGCTATTCAATAATCCTTCATGGATCCATCGGGATCCTTGCATGAAGATGGAGCAGTGTGTCTGTGTCCTGCAGTTTGGGCAAACCCTCCGAGTGCTCACGTGTCACAAGTGTTTGAATGAACAGATGGATGCAGATGCTGCTGAAGAGTTTGCAGTAGATGTTGTCCAAGCACTTTATTTGTGGTGGGCAGGAGAGCTGACATCCAGCTGCTGGCAAAGTATGCCGCATCCTTAACAAGGAGGAAGAAAGATTTAAAAAATATACTTCCTTTTTTTAATGTTACCTTTAGAGAAGAAGGCCTAGAGACCCAGAGGAGATTCATCAGCCATTTACAATCAAAAAACTTCACTATGTACTTTTGTGCACCAACTTTTGACCTGATATCAACACACTGTTTGCCAGGAGAGAGATTTTTCACTCCTCCAGCAGCCCATAAAAGATTCAGAATCCTCAGGGTGTGAGAGGGAGCTCACTTCAGGTGAGATACACTAAATCCTGACAGACTAGGTACCTGATGGTGCTGCTTGTAAAGAAGGGGCCATTCAGACCACCTACTCTGAGACCCCCTGTGTGCTTGTGTTATTTTATTTTTATCTGCTATCAGATGATGTGGTTTTGCTGCTGATATTATCAACACGTGTTGTGTCAGCCTCAAGGGCTTAAAGTAGACTTTTACTCCCACTAGTAAACAGCAGTGTGGGGATTTTCTGCTAATGTTTCCTCTGTGATTTTTGTATCACACTGTGGGCTGCTGTTGATATTAAGGATGCTCTACAGCAGGTGCAATTCCTGACATTCATTTCCCATGTTTGCTATATTTTGCAAAGGCTTTTGGCTCATGTGTTTTTCCTAAAAATTGTATTGGGCCAAGACTGCAGATTCTAGTGCAATTAAAGTGATAGGTGGTAACTTGAGCTCCCATGGCTGGATTATGGGTTATTGTTCTGGGCCTCAGTCTTTGGGAAATCTCTTCCCCCTGTTGTCTGTGTCGGGCCTGTCCATGCAGTGCTGCTGTGGCCCTGATGGTGCCCATAGGATGCTATGGGACAAAATTCTGCACTTTGGTTTTGAGAAAGTTTAGCTTTAGTGTGAAATGTTCAAATAACAGTATTATTATTCAAATTAAACATTTGGAAGTTAAGAAATGTTAAGATTAAGGTAGTTTAAACTATTTGAGTCCAGCGCTTTGGGTTTTTACATTGCTCTTTAATGAGAACATACTTTTTCTCTACTTCCTTGGGTCTCCTGTGTTGTACAGGGCAAAGAACAACGACCTTAAAATTGCTTTCTTCATCCTTCCAGTTCTTTATGGCCCTGGGGCCTTATTTCCTGTATGTTTAATGGCATTTAAATCCTATTATGTTATTTAAACCCTATTCTGCTTGTGAGGGATGTACTTACAGGGATGTACTCACAATTCTGGAAGGAGTCTGGAATGTTACCTGCATTGCACAGATAAGGATCCAAGGAAGACAGATTGGCATCAGGAGCTCTAACTGCCCAATGTTTCAGAGATTGTTCTGTATCTACCTTTTTCTCCAGGAACAGCCCCTTACCTTTTCTCTTAAGGTGTGATAAGCAGGAAGAAATGTGTGGTACTCTGTACACAATTCCTTCTCCAATATTATAATATCTATGTGCAAGTGGACTGCACAGGTTAAAATGAACATTTCAGTGGCAAAGTCAAGTGCACGTAACTAAGAGTTGTGGGTTAACACCTGCAGGTAACCAAGCACTACCCAACTGCCTGCTTGCCTCCCCTTCCTACCCCCAAGCAGAACAGGGGAAGAGGGAGGGAAGAGTAAAAGCAAGAAAACTCATGGAATGAGATAAAAATAATGAAAGAGAAGTTGAAGAAATAAAAAAGAAAGCAAAATAAATGATGCAAAGGCTATCACCCACTGCCTCCCACAGGCAGACTGATGCCCAGCCAGTTCCCAAGCTGGCTTACCCCACTCCACTCTGTTTTATTGCTGAACATGACACTCCATGGCATGGGATATCTCTTTGCTTAGCTGGGGTCACCTGCCTGGGGGTGACCTGGGGGTTGTATCCCTCCCAAAATCGTGTGCACCCTACAATCTGTTTGCTGGGAGGGCAGAGTGAGGGACAGACAAAATGCTGATGCAGTGCAAAAGCTGTCCAGCAATAGCTAAAACATTAATATGTTATCAATACTGTTTTGGTTGTGCATCCAAAGCACAGCACTATACAAAATGCTGCAAAAAAATTAACTCCATCACAGCCAGGCACAGTACACTAAGGAAAGGGCAACATTACACCTGTATTTTATGTGTAATATGAGCTAGAGGTTGATGTCATAGGAAACCTTCAGCTGGCAGATATGATCTGAGCCATAAAGTGCAATTGTGAGAAGGGTCTGGTTTTGCATAGTTTTTGTTGTGGTTTCCTTTTTTTTCTTTTTTCCTCTAGAGCAGTCATGCTTTCAGGGTTACTTTATTTGGGATGAGATAAGAGTACTTAAAATTGAGTTACAAATTTGGGGTCAGTTCTTGAAACACATTCTAAAGGTTTTTTGAAAATGAATTTTGAAGACATTCCCCCCTCCCAAATTTTTTTTTTTTTGCTTGCTTCTTTCCCTTTGTAGAAGAAGAAGAAGTATATGAGTCTTTTCAAAGGCATAAATAAAAACCCTGCAGTGCAAGTGATACTGCTAAAAATAGACCCTCTGGGATTTGTTCAGTTTATTTCTCTCTGGATTTTTATTGTGTGGGTAACCCCTTGGAAACCGAGGTTGTTGATCTGACTGTTTCCAAAGCATGTCTGTCTCTTCATGTGTCCTTTGTACAGGGGCCACTTCTGTTGTGTTAACACTCTTTGCTTCCTGGTTTATGTGCTCATCTGAATTCCAGCTCAAAGAGGTTAAAGCTTTATAAAAGTGAGAGGGGCAAGGAAGTGGCTCCACAGTTGATGCCGGAGCGCGCACATCTGTGACCCACGCTGTGCTCACATGTTGCTTTATTGTTGGCCTCACAATAAAGGATAGCGCCGGGGTTTTGTTCAGCTAAACAACTTTGATGGAATGAATTGTATAGAAAAAAGAATAGATGAAGCCTGGCTGTTATTTGCCATAATGTTCTTTGTTTTAGCTGCAATGTGGGGGATGCAGAACTCCCAGAAGAGGATGGCCTCTATAGCAGCCAAGGGGAGCTGATGGATTGGAGAGGGACGCAGAGAGACCTTCAGCAAGAAGGGGTGAAAAATTTTTCTGATTCTTTGGGTTTGCTTATCTTTAGCTGACAGCCTCAGGCTTTCACTTTGGCTTTACTACAAGAGCAGAGACTCTTGTACCAATAAGTTGCACTATAAATGTGTTTGGTGCCATTTGCCCTGGGTTTGGTCCAGAGTTAATGTGCACAGGTAGTAGTTAGTGCGTTTGGCAATGGTACAGCCAAGTGGCTGGATTGTAGAGGTCTATCAGCAGCTGCAGGAAACTGAATGCTTGGTGTTAGACAATCCATTTTTCTAGCTGGATGAATGAAAATCACTTTATCTCTCTTTTCATAAACATTGTCCATATAATTGGAGGGCAAGGTTCAAGTTCAAACTGATAAGATTATTTTGCTTCCCTAAGCTGCGTGACAATGGTCCCCTTGGCAAATTAAGCCATGGATCTCCTTTTGCTGTAATGGGAACCAATCTCATTAGAAACAGAGCTGGATTAGTGATGAGTCCAACCTCCCGTACAGATACACATTCTGACCCCAGCAGGCCTGAGGTGCCTTTTGTTCCCTCAGCCTCCTCTGTGTTTTCCCAGCGCTCCTACATCTGTGTGGTGGAGCTGGGGGTGATTATTTCTGCTCAAGCAAAGCCTGCTGAGGGGTGAAAAACAAGCTGATTGGTCAGCGTGGTATCACAATAAGAATGATAAGGTGTTTTTTAAATGTTTATCTTGATTTAAGTCATTGGAATACAAGACTGATTAAGTTGTCTGTTGCAGGGTATTGGAGATTAAGGGCCAATTGTCACTTGTTTGACCTGTGAGCCAGAAGATGATCCTTTTGTGCCTCTCAGCATTGCTGTCATTTACAGATCAGAAAATCTGAATCTATTCACACCAACCTCCGCAACATCTGAACGCAGGCATTCTGTTTTGGGGACAAAGAAAGACAAACCTTTTCGCCTGTGACCTGTGTTTGTCCTGTCTGTCCTTCTTCATGCCAGTTTTGGCTCCTGAGGGGTTGTTTGCACCCATGTCCAAGCTGCTTTATCAAGCAGGTGGGACTGAGAGCCCTGAGCTGTGGGGGTGTTGCTTCTGGATGCTCCTGGGCCTGCCTGTGTTGGCCCTAACTCAGCGCTGGTGTTGTACCTGCTGCTGTTGTCTGTTTGCTTTCTTCCCTTTGCATTCTCACATTCTGCTTTTGGGATACACTCAGTCTGTCTGTCTGTCTATCTATCTATCTGTCTGTCTTATCAGCAATTTTTCCTCTTGCAGAGGTTCCTTAGCTCTGGGAGATGAGAAGTACAGCCCTGGCTGATTCCAGCTGCTCCCATGAGACAGAGCCTTGCTAAGGATGCTAAGAGAGGTGAATCCCACTGCTTCCTGACTTAAAAGCCATTTTCTGATCCTTAAGGAAATCCTTGTGCCCTTGCATCTCTTGTATGCCCTCCTTCTCTGATCTTGGAGGTATTGCCAGGAGCTTGACTCCTGGATGGAAGTTTATGCTTGAAGTAATCTGGCAGGGAGGGAAGACTGTGGGTGTGGCATTTGAAAGTGGCACAATGGAAAAATGAACCTGGTCTGTTATTGTAGTAAGTAGTTGCTGTTGATTAGCCTGGAGGCTGATACTGAAGTGGTGAGGAGTCCTGACTTGGTGAGTAATTCAGTAAAAATCAGAGGGGCTATTCACATGAGGGAAAGTTGCCTTCTCTATATGCCCACTCTGATGGGTACTAAGTTTTTTTTTTTGTTTGGTTGGTTTTTTTGTTTGTTTGGGTTTTTTTTGTTTGTTTGTTTTTTGTTTTTTTTATTAAATGTGATTATCAAGAACAAAGGTTAACCAGGGTAACCAGCACTGCTAGGCTATAGTCTATGTCTCACCAGCCAGACTGCAAATGGGCAGCCAAAGGAACAGATTGTTTTCTCTTCTTGTTACATTTCTGGATATATTTTAAGGTTTCTCAGAAAGATCAGAACAATGAAACACACTTTGTCAATAGCAATCTCTTTTCTTCATGGTGCAGCCTGAGGAAGCATTCAGACCCTTTCCTTCCAGGATTGCTCATTTCCTCTGGGTTTTTTCTATTTTTATTTTTTTTTTTTCCCTCCTGGAATAAAAACAATACTCTCCCAAAAGTACAATTTCTGCAGTCCTGTGGCAGAGCCACTCTCTGTCACTCCATCAGGCAGGCATCAGATGGGGCATTGTCTTCTGTTTTCCCCCTCTAAACTGCAACTCAGAGAAAACAAATCTCAGCAAAAAGACCCCACCAAAAGCAAAACAAAAAACTCAAAAAACCCTTTTCATATATTGTTTTAGTGCTGTCAGAAATAGTAACTAATGCCCACCCTGAATGTCTCTCAGTCTTTTTGCCAAGGTTTCCATCCTTTATATGCACAGAGGGGAATGAGGCATGTGGGAAAGAAATCACATGCAGTGACATGAAATATCATCAAGGCAATTGGAACCACAATCCTTGGGTATCCTGAAGTTTGAGGCTGTAGCCCCAAGCCTGGTTCAAGTGTGAGAGGAGCCAATGATTGAAGAGATTGTCACAAAACTCCTGTGTCCCTACCCTGCAGATCACTGTGAGAGCCTGAGGTCTGTGGGACTGCCTCTGTTTTCATGCCTGTCCCTTTTCATTACATGATTCCTGATTGTCTCCATATGATTTTTCACTGTAGCTTAAGTCCTTTCTGGTTTTCCTGGAGCCCAGATTCCACAGGTACCTCAATTGTGGTGACTTCTAAATAGTTTGGGGGCTGAGAAGTTGAAGGATGTGTGTACTCCATGAACAGTGCTGCCTCTCTGAAGGCATTCTGATACAGAAAGATCTCCCAAAGCAGACAGATAACTCTGAGCAGATGGTTGGATAGACAGTCCTGTCTGTCCTTTTCGAGTGAGTGATCTTGTCTGTGACTAGTTCAATGAAGTTTCTCCTGGGAAGGATGCCTTTATTTGCACTGCTGCAGTCCCAAACATTGGAGTAGGCTCAAAAGTAGAATTCAGAGGGTTGAATCTCCACATCTGTGAAGTTTGCTTGCAATGCTTTTGATAAGACATGGCTGTCTTATCAAAGTGTTGCCAGCCTCTAAGACTGATGGTGGCTGCCCGTCTCTACCAGGCAGATGTGGCTGCTGGGAGCAATTTCTTTGTCAGCTTGGCCTGATGATGGGCTGTGTTACCTTTTGTATTGTCCCCAGGCCTTTCTTGTGGGGGTGGTAGAGAATGAAACACTTCTACTGCTTTTTTCACCATTGTGGCTGTGGTCCACCCCCTTCTGCTCCCCAGTGCAGTATCAGAACTATCTTGGTCCAAACTTTATTTTTGTCTTATTAAGGACCACGTCAGCCTGACCCACCTTGATCCCCAGGGGAGACCTTGTCACAGCCTTTTGGTACCTGAGGGGAACTTAAAGACAGAGAGACTTTTTGCCAAGGTCTGTAGTGATAGGACAAGAGGTAATGGTTTTAAACCGAAGTATTTAAACTAGGCAGAAGAGAGAAATTTTTTACCATCAGTGTAGTGAGGCATTGGAACAGGTTGCCCAGAGAAGCTGTGGATGCTCCACCCCTGTTCAAGGTTAGGGTGGAGAGGGCTTTGGGCAAGCTCATCTAGTGAAAAATGTTTGGGGGAGTTCGACTAGGTGATCTTTGGGGGTCCCTTCCAACCAAAACCATTCTGTGATTCTAAGATTTCAGAAATCTGTTCAAACGCAGGCTTGTCCCCTTTTGCAAAACATTTCTGCTAGTTGAAAATGACTTTTCTTCTGCAGGGTTAGAGAGGGCTGCAGGATGCTGTTAGTACCCTGAGTGAGAAGGTACTGCCCTTGTATCCAGGCCTGTTGGATGTGGAATTGCCTTATAAAACCCTCCTCAGCCTTGTTGGCATTGGTGGATTAGTGCAGAGCTGCATTTCTGTGCTGGCCAAAGCAACCCAAGCTAGAGAATGCTGGGTGGGGGAGGGAAGCTGGCCAGATGCCTGATCCCTTGTTTCAGGGCCTTTCTGGCCCATTTCCTGGTATAGTTTTCTGAAGAACATCAGAGCGCCTCCATCCCAGCTGTGTGTCATCGGCATTACGGCAGCACTGATGCATGTGGAGAGAGATCAGGCCTTTTCCTGGACACTTGGCCTGGTGGTGGTGGAGCAAGAGTGAGGTCAACACCCTTTTCTGCTCTGAAGGAGTGGCTATCAAGGGGCAATCGCTTCATTTAGGGATTTTTTCCACTGGTGACAATGAGCCTGAGTTGCATTGAGGAGAAGCTGACATGTAGATGGTGTCTGGCTCATGTGATAAGAGAGCTCAGCTGTGCTCCAGGCCCTGTGGGATGTGCAGTGAGGGCAAGAAGTTTTCCTGGAGGTTAGGCATGGGGCAGGAACACTTACCACAGAAATGTGGTGGGAAGAGGTAGGGAAATATCCATCTGATGGTGTGCTTAAACAGAGACTGAGCATGCAGGAAATTGGTGAACAGAGGTGAAAATTTACTCTCCCAGATCATTCTCCATCTTCATCTTGCCTGGCCATGTGAGGGGAGGATCCAGCCTTCGCAATGCCCAGGCACAAGCAAAGCTCGGTGTATTTACAACACGCTGAGGAAAGCTGTTTTATTCTCAGTCTGATGGCTTGTTCATGCTAGTACTTCATGGATAAATAATTATTGGTGTCTAATGAGGCTTTTAGGATTGCTCTGGAAATTTTAAAACTTGCAGTAGTAAAAGGCAAGGCTGCAAATTAAACGCCTTGGGGGCTTGGTGTGCCTCCAAGGCAAGACAGACCCAGGTGCTTTTTGTTTGTGACTTAACTAAATTTTCTAGCTTTACTTGAAAGTTGTAATTTTTCTTCCCACTTCTTCCTCTAGTCCCAAATTTCCAGCAGATCTCCAGCTAATGTGTTCAAGCACATTCAATAAATCTACCAAGAGGAACACACACTGATCATTCATGGCAGTAGAGAATAAATACCAATGGCACTATTTTGCAGATGAAGAAACTGAGGCACAGATTGTACCATCGGCATTGGAATTCTGTTTTCCTCAACTGCTCCAGAGACCTTCATCTCACTTAAGTTGTTCCTTTTTACTTCTGGGGGATGCATCATCTGACTTGCACTACAGCTACTTGTAGAGATCACTGGCATGTCATCCATGTTTGCTGGTTCCTTCTGTCTTTTTAGTACACTTTTTTCAGGAAACTTCTCATTAGGAAGGGGGTGAGGTGTGAATACCACCCTCTGTCAGTGTCCTCACAAGGAATGTCTGTGCAGGATTACTAGCCTTGCAGTTGCTGTGTTACCCCAAGGAACACCAGGTAAAACTCCCTGTACTGCTTTGATGGAGCTAAACAAACCCAAGGAGCCACTCTGGCCTCAGTGGTTTGACATAAATGCATTTGGGTTTTCTATTTTTCACTTTCCATCCTAAGGACTCTACTCGTTGTTTTGATGGATGTGCCATATTCTATTCTTACAAATACTGTGCTTGTTTGAAGAGCAGAAAGACATTTATTCACTCTGAAACAACCTGGGGATTTGTTTTCTTGGGCGTTGTAAAGCAGGTGAGGTGTAACTGCTGCAATTAGGAGGTGATGGGCTAATCTCATTAGTCAGTGGGAGGAAACAGTGGGCTCAGTGGGTTGGATAATGAAATGTGAGGATGAATTTTCATGTGCCAGATGGCCTGGCATAGTGGTTCCACTAATTTGGGAGGAAGGAGAGCCAATAGTAGCTTTGAAGTACAAAAGCCGTAGCAAGAGGTGGCATGTGATTTCTCTAAGCAAAAAAACTGTGATTTCTCAGCTGAGTGGAGGCTTGTGGGATCCATCCAGGCCTGCTGTATTTTTTTGGCCTTTTAAACCAGTTTTGGGCAGTAAGAGACAGTCCTCCAGCAAAAGTTAATGAGGCACTGGCATTATATGGATGTGCTTGGATGATCAGTGGCTGATCAAGAAGAAATAATCCTGACATCTCATTCTTTTAGAAGAGGCCGATAATGTAAATATCTCTATAGGGAAAGTTGTGTTTATGGTGTCCCCTTATCCACAAAAATGTAAGATTTTAGATTCAGAAATCCTGATATTTGGTTTTGGGATGAGATTGCAGGCTCTTTCAGCACAATGCTTTGGGCTCAGCTCTTCTTTTTCTGAGATCAGTCTTTTCAGCCTTATGGAAGTAAGCAAGAGATAGAGGTTTTGGGGATAAAAAAATAGAGAAGAAAAAAAAAATTGTAGTTTTCAAGAGTGACCTCTGAGACAGGAACACCTCTGCTTTGGCTTGTCCAACTTGAGATACTGTCACCAGGTTTTGCATTCACAAAGAACCCAGTGGCTCCTTTAATTCCCACTCATTTTTGTGTTCTTGGTACACACTGATGCATCAGCACATGCTGAGGCACTTTCCATCCTGAGTCTCTCTGCAGGGCTGTGACCCAGGACATACCCAGTAGGTGGGGAGAAGTTGGATGGGGTCCTTTTCCTTTCCCTTTTGCTCCATGCTTGATACAAACACTCATTCCTTACCTCTGTCGCCTACCCTCACCAATATTTTTCCAGGAAAAAAACAATAAGCAGTGTTCACCAAGCTTGTCTGTATTGCCTGCAACAAAAGCTGAGGAAATCCAATTGCACACTCTGGCCACTTTACCTGGCAGCACCCCAGAGCTATTTTCTTTTAGTGAGCATCTAGTGCAGGAAAAAGCTTGCTCTGGGCTCTGGGCCATTGCAACAGCTCTGCTCAGGAGTGCCCAAACTTGGAACAGTCTGATAAGAGCTCTTAGTCTCTAAAACAGTGTCCAGAATAGTGGCCAGGCTTCATCTGGCTGTGAAATAATGAAAAGTGTATTTATGATAGGAAGCCTTATTGAAAAATGTACTTGTAACTGGGACACAGCCAGTCAGCACCTGTATTTCCTGGCAGAAGGGAAAGGAGGAACTTTTTCATAGTGGTTTAGTGTGTTTGTTATTATGAAAGCTCTTGGGGCTGGATCTTCAGCAAATGGGCAGTGATGTAGGCCTGGTGGCAGCGATGCTGCAGTGACAGTGATCTGTGTACAACCTGAGAGTGCCTCAGATTAAATATAGCTGGACCCTTTCCATCCCCAAAGAGCAATAAAGGGCTGTAATTTCTTAGACCCCCATCTTGAGTCCTTTTTGCATTATCATTGGTCAAAATCAACACATTTTTAACCTATAAATGCCATGCACATGACAGCACTTTGACACAATATGTACATCTGAGCCATTTCCAACCTAATGCCTTCCTAAGAGCAGGCCATGTGCTGGACGTGGAATTTAATGTGGAAAACGTTAATCTGGCAGAGATTTCTTCCTTCTGCACAGAGTGTGGGTTCTGGTGCTGTAAGGGGACATGACTGCCAGGCACTCCAGTGAGCAGAGGCACTCAGCAGTGCCAGGGAAAGTCCCCATGAAGATGCAGCCCTGGGGAAGGCTGTTGTAAATCAGAGTGGCCCCAGATGTCGAGCAGGGCGGAGGGGAGATTGATGGGGTGGGTGGGTAAGCTGAGGCAAGGAGAGTTCAAGCATCACCCTGACCCTGGAGAAGGGAAAATAGCCCCAACCCTCAGCGAGGTTTGATTGAAGCCTGCTGTTCCCCCGAAGGGGAAAGGTCAGGCTCTGCTCTGTCAGACGCCCTCAAACAAAAAACCTGTTTATACAGGACCCACCCCTGTACCTTGTGAGGTGGAGGGTAAATGGGCTTGGAGACATTCAGTGCTCCTCTCTCTGGTAACGCTTGTGTCAATGAACAGTGGAAATTCAGACTGGGCTGGTAGTAAAAGCCTGGAAGGAAGGGGGCAGGTTAAACCCCACGTAAACATTAACTGGAGTTAGCCCCCATGGGAACTAAATTGGTGGTCCTGGGCCGATGCTGTTCAGTGCTGTGGTTCCCTTGCAGAAGGGATGGGTTGTGTTTGGGGTGGTGGTGGTTGCCAGCAGGTGCCTGAAGCAGGTCGGCTCTGTGCCCTGGCAGCCTGAGCACAGTGCAGGGTGCTGCTCACACAGGCAGAGCAGGGTTCCCACACTTCACTGCCAGCCCAGTGACCTGCAATAAGGTTTGCCAGCCCTGGTAGTTTAGCTGAAAGTGAAATGTAAATATGCTGTGTGTCTGGGGACCTGTGGTCAGACATTTAGAAGTGTCCCGAATTTCCTGCAGTGGAGGTCTCTGCCAGGAAAACTGACCTTCTCTGATCCCAGACATCCTCTTACCTTACTCAATGTGTGGACAGGGAATAGCTTCTGGCCACCTGAACTATTATTGTGCCCTGCTCCCTGTGGCAGTCTTACAGGGGTACTCTTGATCCCATGTCACCTGATGGGTACTTGTCCAAGTGTCATTTGATACAAAATGCTTCTGTCACTTGTATATACAGGACAGAAACGTGGATATTGGGATTCAGATATGATTTTCATGTCCTGTTCTGCATCTGGTTTGTGCTCACATTGTAAATAAAGCTGTTTGGAATGAGCAGCCTGTTTGACTTGCCCTAGCCAAAGGTTGGGCACCTTTTCAACTAACCACAGTAAGAACTGGCAATTTCTGGAGTGAATTGAATATTTCCATCAAAGGAGAGGAGGCAGGAAAATAGCTTCAACTGTCTGATTTTAATATACCACCATACACCTACTGGAGCCCTCCCAGCTGCTTTCCAACCTCTTCTCTTCCTTTCTACCCTTAGCAGAAGCTGAACCAAGGACAGCTCAGCCAAGCATGGGCAGTCTGGCACCTCTGCCCTGGTCCTGCGTGGCTTTTATCTGTGTGAAAGTTACCAGTATAGAATACATTGATTAATGGCCCAGTAAATTAATTGGCAGCCTCTGTAGCTTGCTTTGCAGCTGATGGCTTGCAGGGAGCTGTTGGAGTGGAAAAACGTAACAAAGTGCCAACTTTAGCAGGCCATGGCGGTGCCCACTGTATGGCAGGCATTTTCCTCACAGGAAGGAAAACAAAAGCATTTCTCAGAGGAATGTTGCAGGCAGAGACTGACTCACAAGTAGGGTGAAGCAAAGGAGTTTTTAAAAGTTTAAAACCCGGGGGAAAACCTTAAACGTGTAGTTCACTCACAAAGTTGGCACTCTTCAGGTAGTGGAGTTTTTTGCTACAGGATTGCAGCTGGAAACTGACCTGGATTTAATTTTTATAGTGTTTGATTCTATGATGTTTCCTGTGTTGAAGAGATGATCAAATCCTACCAAATCTGAGGCTGTGAAGTTTTCCCTCCTGCCCTTTCTTTCCAAGGCAGCAGAGACATAACTAAAGAGGGACGTACAGGCTGTATCTCTGCCTGTATCTCAGCTGCAGCTGAGGCACTGGCTTTCCCCAACTCTTCAGTCACTTTCTGATCAGTAAGTAGAGCAGGGACTGGGAAATATGACCTTAGAATACTGTCCCTGTGAGCCAAACAAACTGCTGATATTAAAAATCAAAAGCAAAAAGTTTCTGTTTTCCTGTAATCAATCAATATTCTGATCTCCGTGAGGAACAGAAGGTGCCATCAAGAAAGAAAAACATGAGACTTGTCGACAACAAATGAAATAAAAGATATTACATAATTTAAAAATGTTATGGAGAGCATCCTTTTGTCTGTCTGATGCATTCATTCAGCTCTTTAGTGTGAACCTCATTGCTTTGTTTCTCCAATTCGGTATAAAAATCTATTGAGGCTTATTTGAGTTGTCTAGATATTACAGGAAATAAAGCAAAGTTGCCTTGCTCTGCCCTGGTCTGAGGCAGTTTCTTTTATGAAAATACTGCCATGAAAGCCATGATAGCTTACCTGGGGTGCTGGAGTTTAGCTTCTTCCACATTCAGTTTTGTTATAGTTGCTTTAATGGGCAAGAAGGGGTGAGATGCAGCTCCAGGAGTCAGTTCCTCCAAACAGAATTTGAAGCACTGAGACTTAAGTTGGATCTTAACCAAGTAGCATCTTAGCTCTTGCTCAAAATCCTGACTTCTTGGTTGTGTTTTGGTGGGAAGTAAGGATTCCAAGCAGGACTGGAGAGCCAAATATTGTATTGAGTCTGGGCCTTAAAGTCACGGGATGGTTTGGCTTTGGAATGAGGAATGGAACAAAACTTTGCTGTGGGAGTCTAATCTTACCACAAAGGAAATGTGACTTTAGGGCTTTTGTGATTCAAAATGCTGAGCATTGTAATACAAGAACTTCCTCTGCGTGTTCAAAGTTGTTAAAAGTGAGTTTGATGGGTTTAATTTTATATTAATTCAGAAGTGTGGTCTTGTTCTGCAGTCAGGATGGGGGGAAATGCGTACAGGAGTTGTGGAAGAGATCACAGCAGAGAGCAGATTTCCGGCTGTTTCCTGGCCCCATGGCTTTTTTTCCCCACCATGTGAATTGCTGTCCCTCTGCCTGCCATGGGAGAAGGTCTGTGCATGGGGATGTAAGATAATCTGACCAAAATAAAATGGAGCATGTGGTTTGGAGGTAAGATCTAGAGGTAGCGAGGCAAGTCTGCTTGTGTGATGGGTGCTATGGGTTCCTCAAAGAGTGGTGAAAGACCAGGAACATTTTGCCCAAAAGACCTCACTGTGACTTTTTGCATGCATTGTACATCCAAGGCGATTGATCAATAGGATTCATTATAGGAAATTAATGCCTCAGCCAGCAGATCTTTATTTAAACACAGTCATGCCTCACTCCAGTTTATGTGGAGACAGACTGGCAGCCCTCGTGTTTTGCCTCGTCTTTGCATAATGAGACACTGAGATATTGCTTGTCTTGGCTAAACAACAGAAATGGGCTGTGATGAATTGCATTTATGCCTGTTTCTGATTGTTTTAAGGTGCCTATTTCAAGTGGCCAGGAAGAAAGATGAGTGTTTACATTCTCTTTAAATGCTGACGCAGGCTCTTTGCCCCTGAGTAGTCCAGATTAACGCAAAGCCAAGAGTTCTGGCATAGGGCCACAAGGACAGATTATTCACTGTACTTCGAAAGGGTGTTGGGTTTCTGTATCTGACCTTTTGGGTGGATAAATGGGAGGATTAGCTGCTAAGGAAGCAATTATCCACTCTCTATAATTAATATCTCCTTCTTATTCTCTGGTGTTACTTGACCTGGAACTCTGAGAACCTGTTGGTGTTGCCAGTTTTGTGTAATTACCACCTTTAGAATGAGGGCTGCAGTCCCCGACCTTTCGAAGTCAGCACGGTGGAAGTGGGGAGTAAGAACGCAAGGGTGAAGTTACTGAATCCAGCTCCAGTGACCAAAACAATGGCGATAGGGATGATTAAAGACTGTAGTTTTGTTCCTGAGGTAACTCTCTACCCTTTAATGCCACTGTGTCTTTTGACATGAAGATTAAATATGCCTGCTATTCTTCTGGAACAAAGCCCGCCCTGTCAATAAAGCAAACAGGTGCCTAATGCCTCTGTACATGCCTTTGGGAAGGTTGCCTTTCCCATCAATCCTGCTGTGTTTTCAGCTGTCACTGCTGAAAATGCCGTCTTGACCAAGCGCAGCTAGAGATTGTCATTCTGCACTATCATTTCCCATTTGCAGATGTAGCCAGAAGCTGATACCATCTGACAGTTCTAGAAGGAGGATGCATTCTTTTTACTCTACTTTTCAAAGCAATCCAGGATTCCCCACTTATCCTTCCCTGTTTTGAGGTATTTATGCTGTCCACTGCAATTGTAAATCAAATAAGCTGAAATAATATTTAATGATTCTCTGGAAATCTTAAATTTTGGTGTGTATCTTGATTTTTTAAAATGATATATATTTAATATGTATAAAGATATCAATATATAAATAAAATTACATATATTATAACTAAAATTATTTCTATAATTTTACAAATAACAGAGCACTGGTTCAGTCAAATAAAATTGGATTTTTCTGTTTGAAAACATTTCTTGTTTTCACAAAAATTACTTTTGAAACAAAAAGCCAAAGGAGCACAAACTTTAAAAACATGTAGATATAAAGTTAGTATTTAACTTATTTTTAAACTTCTAACAGGCTTGACTGGTGCTTTTAAAATGTGCTTGTAAGTTAGAGGTTTATGGCAGCCTCTTATTTGATGTCATTGCTGAAGAAGCAGCATAGGTGGCAGTTAGTTATTTTCCCCCTGCACTGTATTTTGAGATAAAGGGAAATCAGAGTTAATAAATTAAGGACAATTAAACCTTTTATAGATATGTGTTATCTTAATACCAAGGGTTATTAAGGAGATTTCAGTTAAGTGAAGAGTCAGTGGGGTAACTATTCTGGGAATGATGAGGCTTGAGCAGGTAAGGTAGGACTTTGTACAGCACAGAGGTAAGTGGGAAAATCACATAAAAACATGGTGGTATTATGCACTGCATCTCAGATGTGGGATTATCTTCTGCCTACCACACACTGAAAGCAAAAACAAGCAAAAAGGGTAAAGCATTTACAGTGCTGAAAATCAGCATTTACTCAGAGGAGACCTCCGACGTTGTCTCCTGGGACCACATCTAAGGAAGAGTTAATCTGTCAAATGGTCTTCTGCAGAGCACTAATTCAGGAAATAATCTGTTTACCAAGCCTTGAGTAAATAGAAATTTTCTTGAATAGTCAAAAATAATGCAGAGATTTGCTACATGTGAACTAAGATTTTTCTCCTGCTGAGCAGGGGAGGCTGAATTCCCAGAGAAAACACCTTCCACACTTACTGCAGATACTAGAAAATGTCACTTTATTGATAGAAGAGGGTGTCAGAGGCTACAAATAGTGTGGAGTCATTTTCAGAGTAGTGGGTTCGCCCTTGTCTGGGGTGGGCTGTTTGTCTGAGCTCAGTGGGAGACTGCTGGAATTGGCCTGGCTTTACCCTGTGCATGGCGGGAACCCGAGGACTGTTTATCACCCTTCAGGCAAATTTAACTGGGAGACAAACATTGACAGTGCAGATTCAGAAGAAGAAAAACACGTGAGGAATGTGAAAGCTGAACATCCTGTATGCTCTTGCAGATTAGTTGGTACTGCCTTTTATTAAACCATGGAGGTCACCCTGTGTTGTAAAAGATGTTTGTCTTGAATCCACATGGACCAGCCTGTATGGAAGCTTCAATTACATCTCTGTTGTCTTCTGTTAAACTTACTAGTTCAAATCAAATAATAAATTCAAATAATAGAGTAGCACAAATCCTTTTCAATTAATGAATCATCATTTAGTAGTAGCAGCAACACTTTATAGTATTTCTCAGTTGCTGTGTAGAACTTGCATGTCTTGTGCCAATACTTGCTTTTTAATATCAGGAATTTTTAATATGCAGGATGTGCATCTACCTTGACATGCTCGGATCAGGAACATGCTGATTTTTCTGTGTCTCAGCTGATATTGCATAGAGCTATAGAATCACAGAATAATTTGGGTTGGAAGGGACCTTAGAGATCATTAAAGATCATTTAGTTCCAAGCCGTCTGTCAAGGGCAGGGACACCTTCCACCAGATGAGGTTGCTCAGAGTCCGTTTCAGCCTGGTCTTGAACACTGTCAGGGATGAGGCATCCACAGCTTCTCTGGGCAACCTGTGCCAGGGCCTCACCACCCTCATTGTAAAGAATTTTTGTAGAGAAGATTTCCTTTGGCAAAGCAGTCTTTGGACTTTTCCAGTGATGAGAGTTGATGTTCGATCTCCCAGAGCTACCATCAGTGCTGATGTGAGTTCCCTTGGTGCCTGTGTCATTTCTGCCAGTGGTGACTGTCCAAGCCTCAAAACTCACAGTCAGCTCTTTTCTCAGCCCCAGAAGAAGGACTTTTTTTGATATTCTCAGCCTTTACTTGTCTTGGGGATAACTGCAGTTTCTCTTCCTTTGAACATTCAACAGCAGCAAATCATGACATCTGCTATAGCAATAATAATTACTTTAATGAGAAATAACTAAAGTTAGAATTAATTCAATCTGTCTGTGGTTGTACCCATACATCTGCTGGGGTTACTCAAGGCACTTCTAGACTTTTCCACAGTGTCTAAAATGTACTTTGAAAGTAAGTAAAATAAAGGTTCTTCCATAATCACCTGTCTCCAGGAGATGGAGCTCCAAGAAAAACACCAATTACTGTTGGGTTTGTAATTTAAATTATGAAGGTTAGCAACACTAATTCCATGTCCCTGACTGGGAAGACTTGTCAACAGCTCAATTACCATGAGTGGATCTCATTTTGTATTCCAGAAGTGTAGGGAAAGGAACAGAGAGGAGAAAAATACACTCATTTACCTCAGCTAGAGAGTGCCTGGGCCTGTATCCAGTTGTGAGTAATGCTCACTGAAAACAAGACATGAGCATTTAACAAGGAGGGCAATTAACTGTTAGTGTAGCTTATGAAGATATGCCATAGATTTTTTGCTTGTTTGGAGCTTTTCAATCTGAAGTGCAAGGGTTTCCTTAGTGAATGCTTCTTTTTGAAGTTATTGAGCTTCAGTGAAAGGTTTGTCGTGTGAACACCTCAGGCCTGTGTTATGGTGGAGGTCTGGCTAAACGTCCTTAATGGCACTGCTTGGCTTTGAAACCTTCGTAATTGGGTTGCACACAGAGCTAAGATTTGCTTTTTACTGATTAAAAAAACTTATGCCAAAGAGGCTCTCTGCATTTGGAACTTGAATAGGCCACTCTCTTTTGGCTCTGACAGCTTTCAAAAGAAAGTCCTGAAAGAGGGGAACCCCCTGACCCATGGGCAACAGAGCTCTCGTGCCCCTGCCGTTCCCCCTGCCCCGGCTGCTTCTCCTCCCTCCCTGCCTGGCCTGGATGTGCTCTCCCCTGGCCTTTGGGAAAGCAGGGCTTTGCCTGGAAAGGGCTCTGCTTTCCAAGGGAGACCTGGCTGTGCACAAATGCGGCTTAGCAGGTCCTGGGAGAAGGTTTGATGGAGAGAAATCCAGCCTGTTCAGTGTTGGACTTTGCAAATGGGTGAATGGAAAATTTTGCTCCTCAAGAAGGGACTTCACCTCAGTCTTAACAGACTACCAGCCAAATAGTTCAAAGCTATTTAGCAAATGACTACTCAAAAATATCAATTATTATTGTGGTGGTGGAAAAACATCTCACTGTAAAACACAATGCCAAGGAACATACACAGTTACTTTAAATAAAAAGGAAAACGGGTCCCACAAGGCTTTTTTTTGTTGTTTGTTTGTTTGGTTTTTTTCAGTGAGTTTTTTCCCACCCCAGTTTTTGAATCTGAAAATTTCAGATAAGGTGACAAATTTAAATGAAGAAAACAAACCAAAAAACTTTTTTCTCTAAAAGCTTTTTTTTTAAAAAAAAAAAAATGGAAGAGTGATAAGAAAAGAAAAATCAATGGTGAAGTGCACGGTCACATTTTTTAATTTCTTTTTATTTTTAATAACTTAAGACAGATAGGGGCCTCTGATCACAATGAATTTTTTAGTGCTTTAGGAGTTTTTAAACCAACACGAAAATCAATAGTGAAGATTATAAAATATGGCAGTTCAGCCTGAAAAATAGCTGTTGCTTGTGCAGGCAGAAATGTTCACATATACCCAGCTGGAGCCCTGAATATGTTTTTATGAGTTCAGACCAAACATCCACCCCAATACTAGCCCATCTAGGGGATGAAATCAAATTAACAGACAGCTTCATGCTGTTGGAAATGTTCACAGCCCTTTTTCTGAAGATGAATAATACAGAAAGTAAGACGTACCTTCAGACAATGGGACCTGCTTTTGTGAGTGCAATATCACTGTTCTTTAATGTTATTTTCTCACAATGTGGGAATACTTCAGCATGCAGGTGATATTTTGAAGTGCTGAGTTCTGTCTTTATAAACCATAATTCTCTCTGGATTTTATTATTTGCCATAGATTTTGGGGGTTGATATCCTCCATTCACTTTTAGACTCTGGATGAAGTACAATAACAACTGACGTGTTCCTGAGAAATTGCTGCTAAGCCGTAGTTCTGGTGTTGGCTATATCCTCTCTCTGGCTAATTTTTCCCTTGTGATTTACAGATGAAATCATGGATCATGACCATAGTGCCAAGGAGTTTTGATAGTCTCTCATACTGTCACACAGGTCCCTTGGCACTTTCCTAAACGGTTTGTGTGCAATTTCTGGAGTTAAGGATGGGCACATAGGCCCAGAGTGCTGCTTTGAAGGCTACAAGGGTTTAACCACATAACCAAGGTCAGGCCAGTTGTCTCAGGGCCCACCACTAATTATCTTTTTGCCCATACAAGGAAAACGGGCAATCAGGGCATCCTTTCTTGTCACATTGCAAATATGTAAAGCCCAAAGAGGGTAGGAAATCACTTGGGCCAGCTGAGGACGATGGAGTCGCTGGTGGGACCTGTGTGTACCTGAGCTGGGTCACTGCGTGCTGTGGCACCCGGAGCAGGGGTTTCTGTGGAGGGGCTGCTGCAGTCACAGTGACTGTGGATCCCTCCAGCTCTTGCAGGAGGCTGTGAGAGCTCCCTTTCAGGAAGATCTCCAGGCAGTATCAGTGTCATGGCAGTAGAGCAAAGGCGAATGGGATAGATGGGCAACAGTGAAAAGTTGTGAGATAAGCAAGGCCTTGAGCACAATCTAAAATTTAGAACGCTCTTGGGGCTGCCTCAAACACCACCAGCTCCACTGGTGCTGCCATTGCAGAGGGTGAAGTTCTGTGGACAGCCTCAAATAGAGCACCAAGGCTGCCCTTGTGTAAGAGTGTGCACACAGATAACAGCATGTTAGCAATCACTAACATGTTGTTCTCTTCAGGAGCTCAGGGATCGGGCTAACTTTATGTATCCTTCAGCTCTGATGTGCTTGTCCTTTCTGGAAGGAGGAACAGTTCCTCTGGTCCTTCTCTCATGATCTAAAGGCAACTTGAGGAGGAAATGTCCCAAGTGTCACATATTCATGGAGCCAGACTGCTTAAGAAATAACTTGGTGCCACACAAAAGCTTGGGCCAGTGTTTCCGGAGAGTCAGAGGTCCTCGTAGCTGCTATTCTTCGTTCCATGGTGTGTTTGCAAGTACCAGTTTTACTTCAGGTGCTTTAATGGTTTGCAAGAAGCTGGTTTTCTTTATCCCCTCTAGAATCATAGAATTTCATAAAGGTTGGAAAAGACCATTAAGATCAGCAAGTCCAACCATCAGCTCAGCACCACCACCATGTTCGCCACTAAACCATGTTCTTAAGTGCCATATCCACACATTTTTTTGAACCCTTTCAGGGATGGATGGTGACTCCAGCGCTTTCCTGGGCAACCTGTTCCAATGCTTTACAGCCTTTTCTGTGACAGAAACTTTTCTAATATCCAATCAAAACCTCCCCTGCCACAACCTGAAGCCATTTCTTCTCATCCTGTCACTTGTTACCTGGTGGAAGAGACCAACCCCCACCATGCTACAGCCTCCTTCCAGGTAGTTGTAGAGAGCAATAAAGACCCTCCTGAGCCTCCTTTTCTCCCAGGCTGAGCCCCCCAGCTCCCTCAGCCGCTCCTTGTAAGACTTCTAATTTATGTGCTAGGGCTTGGCTCCTTGTGAATCACTGATCCACATTGTTTCTTATTGGGGAGAACTGTCAAAGGCTTGGGGGTCTGGAAAAGCAGTTGAAGTGCATTGCCTTTCTCCCTGATTTTCCATGGCAAGTTCTAGATGAGGTCCCTCACTGCTTGTCAATGTGGAGTCATGAACTGGGCTTTCTATGAACCCAGAGTTTCTTGGCAACCCCCTTACATGGGCTGACTGTCTGAGCAAACAGGAGGTGTTGCTGCATGCAGATTTTCCCAGGGTATTTCAGGGGTGATTCAAAGAATCATGAAGGGGTTTCATTCCTCTCCCCACCAGACCCTCTCCCCTAATTCTCCCACCAAAGCGGTGGAGCTGCCGCTAATTGGCCTGACAAGTGGAACAGCTCCTTTCTGAGGGGACCCCACACTCTCTTGTGGAGAGCAATTTGCTTTGAAGTCCTCTCCCTGCCCTGTATTGTCTACACACCTTGCTTTGTGTGAGTGTGATAAATGGAAATCAAACAGTCCCAGATCAAGGAAACGAGCACTAAGTCCTGCCTGTCATTCTGAAACATTTGCTGTGTTTATAACAAAGTTGTCAGGGTTGCTCTGAGCAGCCAAATTCAAAGCAGCCAAAATGCTGAGTAGCCAAATACTGCTCTCCTCCTTTTGACTCATTTTTTGGTATAAGATCACATCAAAGCTGGTGGAAGTGGGCTGAAGTGAGCTTGTTATTACTAAAGTCCATGTGTGACACAGTGTCAGAAACACTGTGACCTGGCACAGCTATGCTGTTGCAGTAAGAAGCCCAAATCATAGTTTGTAATGAGGATACTCAAATGGATTATTCCTATTATTACTGCTTAGAGCCCTCAAACTCTTCTCAACTATGAAAAAAATGGAGATTTCATGGTCTAATGGTGTCTTAGGGTGAGTAGATGAGTAGAGCAGTATCAGCAGGGCACAGGGCTGGGCCTCTGTTCCCTGGTACTTTCACTGACTTGCAATGTGAACTCCCTAAGTCATTTCATCTCTCTGTGCCTCTCCTCTTCCTTTCTTCCTTTGCCTCTATTGTCTGTTCTGAATCAGATGCTAAGACTGAATTAGACCCTGTGCTTACAGGGATAATAAATCCCTCCATTTTCTTTATTTCATGCATCTGGATGTGGAAAAGGAGGCGACTTTCCTTTAGAAAATAAAAGGGGGAAACATTAAAAAAAAACAAAGGTGCAGATTTTCAGTTGCTGCTCATAACAGCTAAAGTGCCTCTTTGACTTGAGAGGGAGCCTGGGACAGAAGGAGGAAGACACCATTTTTCAAAAAATGAGGCTTCACTACAGGCAAATCATGCCTGACAAATCTGGTGACAGTCTATGATGAAGTTACAGCAGAGGTGGACAAGGGAAGCACAACTGATGTAATCTACCTGGACTTGTGCAAAGCAGTTGATGCTGTCCCACACGACATCCTTGTCTCTAAACTGGGAACACATGAATTTGATAGATGGATCAATGGATAGATTTATCAATGGATAAAAAATAGGCTGGGTGTCTCAAAGAGTTGTGGAAAATGGCTGAATGTCCAAGTGGAGACCAGTGATGAGTGCGATTCCTCAGGGGTTGGTATTGGGGTTGACACTTTTTAACATCTTTGTTGGCAACACGGACAGTGGGACTGAGGCACCCACAGCAGGTGTGCTGGTGACACTGAGCTGTGTGGTGCAGGTGACACTGAGCTGTGTGGTGCAGGTGACACGCTGGAGGGAAGGGATGCCATCCTGAGGGGCCTGGACAGGCTGGAGAGGTGGGACTGTGGGAACCTCATGAAGTTCAGCAAGGCCAAGTGCAAAGTCCTGCACCTGGATCAGAGCCATCCCAAGCACAAACACAAGCTGGGTGGAGAATGGATTGAGAGCAGCCTTGGGGAGAAGGATTTTGAGTGCTGGTGGATGAAAAGCTCAAATGTGACCTGGCAAAGTGCACTCACAGCCCAGAAAGCCAAATGTGTCCTTGGCTGCATCAGAAGCAGAGTGGGCAGCGGGTCAAGGGAGAGGTTTCTCCCTGTCTGCTCTGCTCTGGTGACTCCCCACCTGGAGTGCTGCTTCCAGTTCTGGGGTCCCCAACACAAGACGGATGTGGATCTATTGGAATGAGTTCAGAGGAGGCCATGAGATGATCAAGGGCTGGAGCAGCTCTGCTGTGGAGACAGGCTGAGTGAGTTGGGTCTGTTCAGCCTGATGGAGAGAAGGCTCTGGGGAGACCTTGTAGCAGCTTTCAGTACCTAAAGGAGCTACAAGAAAGCTGGAGAGGAACTTTTGACAAGGGCATGCAGTGATTGGATGAGGTAGAATGGCCTGTTGGCTCAGCAGAATTTTAGTTTGTCACCTAAGAGATTTCTTTTTCCCAAAGACGTAAACTGGGCAGGGAGGAGAAGTATGTGGCTCTTCAGCCTGTCCTGCTACTCTGGAAGTGTGGAAGAGGATCTCTACCAGCTGAAGAGCTGAGCTGTGTGGGGTGGGATGCAGTGGCATTGAAAGCCAGCAGGAATAGTTCTGTAACCCAAACTTTTTGTTTCCTGAATAATCCAGTTTCTGGGCACAACTGGGCTTCAGTGATGTGGGAGGAATCTTATTAGGAGGCTGCAATGAGGAAAGACTGGCTTTTGTAAGAGCTAAATGAAGTAGTTATTAAAAAGGAAGGACAAAGCTACCAAAAGCCTCATTCATGTTACAGGTTCAGGCATGGGACAAAAGAGAAATCCACAAAAATCTGCCTTTCAGCTTTTTCTATTGCCTGTGTTTGAATGGGAAATTGGATATCCCCAGGATCCTGGGAGACAGCACACATGAAAACAGCACCAAATTCCTTCAGGGGGATGTGAGGAGGAAGTGACATCTGTTTTGCATCCAAACATTACTTGAAGTCTAGTTAAAGCTCTTGTTGTGACAGGGAGGTGAAAAAACACAGAGAAAATCCTCCTTCCCTTATGGCTGGGAGTCAGTGCAGCCAGGCCGGGGGAATACTAATGGAGATCTCTGATCTTTTCTCCACTTTCAAATCAACGCCATCCCCATTTCAAACAAGCCACTTAGTCACCCATGATCAAGTCTTCAGTAAATGTGGAACAACTTGTTAGTGATAGATGGGGTCATTCATGTTGGGCTAACTTGGCCTCTCTGTATGAGAAAGGGAACAGTATTAATCTGAGCAGGTATTTATTCACTGTTCTTCAGTTAATTATCTTGACTTAATGTGATGTATGGGAAACAGTGGCTCATGTAAGTTAACGCTGGTATTTCAAAGGCAACATGGGGATTTAGAATGTTGAGACCTCTTGGACAGGGAAGGACAGAAAACAAGTCTGTATGTCATGAAATGTTTTGAGGCTTTTGGCTTTGAAGATCCTTTAACTTTTTCAGAATCAGAGATGCTAATGCTTTCTCTTACTCTTTTTTCTGGAATGAACTTTCTTTTTGGCTGCTTGCCTGAAGCTGAGAGAGCCATATTCAAGTGCCTGAAGGCCCAGTCTATAGGGTCAATTTCTTTCTGAATCCCCCAACTGAAGCTCTTCTATCCTGTGAAATATCCCTTTGGTGAATGAGATATTGCCTGATCTTCACCATGCTCAAGAAATGACCTGGACATGGCACTTAGAGCTGTGGTCTATTTGACAAGGTGGTGATTGGTCAAACGTTGGACTTGGAGGCCTTGGAGGTCTTTTCCAATGTAAATGACTCTGTGGTAAGACTCTCTGATAAGCTATGGCAGTTGCCCAAGATAGAGAATTCATGGACAAGAACCTGTCCCATATAGGACAGCCCAGGGACTTCCATATCAGCTGTCCTAAGGTTGTAGCTCCTCTAGCACCTTGCTTTGGGAGTCAGGAAATGTCCCCATCAAAATGAAACAGTAATGAAAACAAGTTTGGAAGCATGGAACATGGCATTTTTCTCTGGATCCTTACCCACAGAAATGGCTCTGTTTTTTTAAAAAAGGGTTCTAGTTCTTTCAGCCCACAGCTAGGCAGGTAGGCACACCTAAATTTAAAATGTCAGCACATTTTGCATGTGCCCTCCACTCTGCTGCTGTGGTGCCCACGTGGAAGGCTGTGGTGAAAGGAGAGAACAGCTGCAGGCTGCATGTGAATGCCTCCCTCAGAGCCTCTGTTTTGGGGCAGTTAGGGCAGCACATCTCTTGCCCTGCTTGCCAGGGGCACTTGAGCTGCTGCTCTCTGAACCAAGATGCCTCTAAGCACCCACGTAAACCAGGCTGAAAGCTGAATTGTTTCTTTTTGTTAGGCAGAGGGATCAAGCAGGCAAGTTTGGGCTAAAGATTACTTTGCTTTATGAAACCACACAGCCAATCTCACCTGCTCTCTGCTAGACAAAACACAGAGCCTGGAGGTGGGAATCAATGCTGGAGGAGGCCAGTGTGGGGAGGGACTGCTGATATTCAGTCAGGAGGATTTACCTGTGTGGTATGATAAGCAAGACAGCTGTGCTGGCTTTCTTCTTCATACGTGGAAATGAATGATCAGCATTTAGCTGTCTGGCATTTTCCCTATTTCATATCCCAGTTTGGACTACACTTCTAATTATCAGAAGACTGAAACAGCCTCGTGCTTGCTCTAAGTCTCATCATGTGAGCAGGTGCCTAGGATGATTTGTGGATTTGTCTGATAAAATCCTACTTTCTCCCTTCTTCCTCATTCTTGACACAGTTCCACAGTCTCCCCAGGCAGGCTTGAACTCCTCACTGTATGAGGCAGAGAGGGAAGATGGAACTCCAGAGATATCCTGGCATGTGTGAGACTGAGTGCCATCAGTCAGATGATGTTAGCGTGGAATCTGCAAGGAAGAAGAGGCTGCAGTGCAGTTCTGTTTGGCTATGGAAAATGGCCAAAGAGCAGGTCCTGGAGATGAGCTCCTGAACTTTGTTGTTGTTGTAAAATGACATATAGTATTAGCATGGAGGAGATGATAAGAAGGTTAGACCTTTGTGTAGTGTGGGGAGTTAGTTTGACTCCTGAGGAATTAAAGTGCTGCTGTCTTGCATGGCCTTTCTTAGACTGACACAGGTAACAGATACATCTGCACAGAGCCCTCTTTGGGAGGCAGAAGCAGCAGAGTTCACCTTGCTTAGCGTGGCAGAGATGGTGATTTAATGCCTCAGATCTGCATAGACAAGGCGCTGCTCTATCGAGACATGAGTGAATGCATACTCACCTTTTCAAAAGCAATCTATCTTGCCTGAGTTGAAGGTCAAAAACATAAATTATTTGCCTGGATTTAGACCTAAATGACCTAACAGCACTAGGTTCTGGTTGGAAAAGTGTCCAATGTCAGGAATGATGCCAGTTCTTGAACTTAACACTTGATCAATCTCTGACTACTTCAGCAACCAGTATTTATTAGGCTCTGGAAGTGAATAGTTCTGTTAAGTTTTAGCTTCTCAAACTGCTCTGCTGTGGTTTTGTTCTCCCAGGGTGACTCAGGGGGGCTGATGTACTCCAGTGGCTGTTCTTGCAAAGAGCTGGATTATAAAAGTCTCTTGATTCTTCCCTTATTAGAGGCTTGTGGTTTATGAGGTTAGAAACCTTTCTGGCTTAAGCTTTCACTTCGTCATGATAAGCTGTTTTACATGAGTGAAATTAATTTCTCTTTGGTTAATTTCAACTAAGTAGGCCCTTTTCAGTGTACCTACAGCAGAAGAGACTGTCTTTGGGATTTTGAAATAAAGGCTTGCAAGTGAGAAACTCAAAGACAAACAGTGGACAGCTGTTGAACTTCCCCTGCACAGAAAAGCAGGCGAGGTTTATTGAAACAAGGAGACTTTCTTTTTGGTTGAACTTGGGAATTGAACTTCAAATGTATTGTTTCCATTAGCACAACACCTTTGCACAGAAGGCAATGCCTGACACAGCCCTCCTGCAAAGAGTGGATGGATCGTGAGAGACTGGATTTCTCTGTGTGTCTCCCCTAGTTCATGTATTCTCCAAAACCTGCCTAACACTTTTTAGAATCTAATTGTTAGACTTCATGTTGGTGTGTGTGCTTTGTGCTGCAAACTATAAAGGCAATTGCATCACAGAGTGGATTGGAAAATTATTAATGTTGGTGCTGAGGTTATTGGTACTGTAATACTGGGAGCAAAATAGGAGCACCTGGTGAGACTTTCAGGGACAAAATCTGGGACATGATGGGAGAGGACAGAATGGGAGGTTACATGAAATGAAGGGAGACTTTCAGAACACCATAAAGTAGTTCAGTGACATGGCTGGAGCCCCAGAAACCCAGCCTAGCACTTGATCCATTAGACACTGGCACATACACGGCCCATTCTTGGCACATTCATGTTTTATTAAGGTTGCAGCCATCACATTTCATTTAACATAGCAGCAGTATGTGTGACGTGGTGTGGAGGGAGCTGTGCCACAAGTGAGCCTTGGACGGTGTCTCTCGTGCTCTCATGGTCTCTGTAATGACCACCTTCAAGGGACACTGTGCAGATCTTCAAACAGAAGTGATGGAGGTTGATCTTCACTTCTTCCTCAGCTTCAAAGTGCTCTTGCCCTGGGAGTGACCCAGAACTCTTCCCTGCCCTTTTGATTCTTGTCTAGATGGGGACATTCCCTGAGAGTTTCTTTTTCCCACTTGTGTTATGCTCATTCAGGCAGCGTGTGGCCCTGTCGACTGCAGAAGCTCTGGCTTCCTTTCTCTGTCTCCCTAGCATGCTCTAATGTTTGGTAGTGAAAGATACAAGTAAAAGAAAGCCAAATAATTAGCGATCCCAGCCCTAATTCCCTGGGCAGAAGTTCACTTTTCAGTAACTGAAACTGGCTTAATCCTAATCCCCTGCAAATCCCCCTTCCTAAGAGTCTTTGTGAGGCTCCCTTATTGGTAAGAGCTTCCAAAAAGACCAGTGCTGCTTTTAGGCTGAGTTTTTTTAAAGCCTGTAAATGTTGTACCTGATGTGATGTAATGCCAGGAGTGTGAATCTCTGAAGCCACAAACCCCTTACTGTATGAGTGGGGTTATTAATGTGCAAAATAAACTGGAAGAAGAGCTCTGGTGTTGCAGACACAAGTCTTCTCCCCTCTGTTATTGCTATAAACCTCATTTCTTGCCTCTCCTGCAAGCTGGCCATTTTCTGGCAGACGACTTTCTCTGAAACAACTCTCACTGCCCCTTCTGCTTTGTTGACTGACAGTGGTAGATATGAGGGGAGTTAAAAAAGGTGGAAATCTCAGACATGAATCCTCCTTAATCTTCACAAGAAAGGAGAGAGATTTGAGGGAAAGTTAGATGTTCCTGTCCTTTGCCTAGAGTGGACAGTGAGTTTGCTCATTGCTGATGAAACCTACAGCTTTCTTTCTGCAAACAAATGGGTCAGATTTCCCTGTCTCCTCACATTCTTCTTTTACCTCTTAGTTCTCACCTCTCCTCTTCCAGTTTTCGTACTGGGAAAGGTCTGGGTGAAAGACTCTGAATTGTACAGGTGCTGCCAACACTTCCTCTACCTTCTCCTTTCTGTGCCACGGGGATCAGGTGGGGCACACCTAGATCAAGGGGAAAAGGACAATTAGTTTTCATGACAACCTGATAGGTGAGCACCTTTCTTTGCACAGATATGCTAATTAAAGGCAGTCTGTGTGCTAATTACATTTTCCCCATTGTAACCAAGAACTCTAGGAAACTTGTTGGTCTCAGCAATAAAATGAAGAGCAGTTGGTTCTGGGAAATTTATGGTCTAGTGCTGAGGGAAACTTCCCTTGTTATCTCTACAGATTTAAGGAGTAGTCTCTTTCTGCTGTCTGCTTTCCTTGTTTCCTTCATATATTTTTGGACTAATTAGCGTGGATGACTTTTCTCCTAAAAATGATTAAGACAGAGAGTTAGGAGAACACTGAATGTGCATTTTAACAGTGTTGCTGGTATTCTTTCTTCCCCCTTCCTTTTTCTTTTAAAATCCCAAACTGCTTTCATCTCCTTTTCACTGTGCACTTCTGATGAAGTGTCAGGGGTCTGGTATAATTCTGAACCTCCATGCAGGCCTTTTGGAAGGGTTGTTTGGTAATTGCTTCTCCTCCTCCGTGAACTCATCTCTCACCCCAGTTCAGCACATACAGCTCTGAGGAGCAGGGGCATGGTGGCTTGTCCCCAGCTAAGTCCTAGATCAGTCTAGATCCAGCTGTTTAAGGATACCTGGGTGGGATTTAAAACAGTCGTGGCTCAGATTTGTGAAGCTGTTACTCAGACAGGAAAAAGATGATGTTTGTTATCTTTAGACAAATTCCCATCTGTCCAACGTTTAAACAGCACTGAGGGAAGTAACCTGCTCACTCCTGTCTTTAAAAACCATGTGTGTGTTATGAATGTATGTGTCCTGGGCACGCCCTGTGATCTGTGGAGGGGCAAGAGGCCAACTTGAATCCCAGGCTGCCTGAAATGCCCTGCTGAAGTGCTCTTCCATCTCCATGGATGGCAGAGGGACCCTGGGGTGATGGTACTCCCACACAGCTCGACAGATTGGTGATTTTAGATAGGTGACCCTGAACACCTTGCTATGGCCTGACCAGGACTTCAGTGCTGGTTTTAGAGATGCTTTACAAATACCTAAAAAATATTTCTCCCTAACCTAAAGTGAGCATGAAGTCCTAGATTGCAACATGTCCAGTGCAGTGCCAATGCATTCCTCCACCTTGCTTGCACAGGAAAAGTAATTTTTAGGCTGGGATAGCCACTGACACCCCTTGTTGCTGAACTGCCTCATGGGGGACCAGGTGTGAGCATTAGGATGTTTCCAGAGCCTGAACTAATTCAAATAGCTCAGCTGAGTGAGAAGAGAGGGACCCAAGGGACACTGGCTCAGTTATCCTTGAGGACTTTCTATTTTACTGGCTTTTGCTGCTTTAGCTAAATCTACCAGCCCTTACCCTTCTGCAAAGTGTGTGTTGGTAGAAGTTGATAGCCCTGAGGTGAGGGAGTCCTGGCATTGGCTTTAATGAGGGAGCTGACTTGAGTGTACTGATGTGCAAACAAAGGCTTTGTGAGAGGACCTGTGCTGCTGAATCTAATTCTCTGTGCTTCACTGCTCCAGAGACTCACCTGTCTGGGACTGGGAGAGTTGCATATTGTTGTGCTTAATTTTAGGAGCTGTCTAGGAAATGACCTTCCCAGCCTCCAGGCTGAATAGGACTTACACCAACCTCCCCTTGTGTCCATGGGTCATTTACATTTTACGTTAAGGGACAGCATAGCTCAGATCATGGTGCTTTTCAGAGAAAGGTGATAGTTCCACTATCAGCTGAGATTTAATACTTCCACAGCAGGCAAAGCCTGTCGTATCAATTTGTTGCTCTGGCCCATTCCCAGGCAACATGCCATTCCCTGGTACACAAGGTCCTATTGTTGCCACTGGGTTCGTTCCTAATATGCTAAATGCTTCCTCCCTCACAGAAGTGCAATGTGCAGTATGAAATACAGTTTTAAGGCTTGTAGATTATAACTCATTCTCAACAGTCTAAGAGAGCAGACTATGATAATTATGGAAATCTTAGGAGCTGCCTGAAGATGAGCAGGAGATGGAGAAATTAGTCTACTGTTACAAGCTTTAATTCTTCCAATTATCCAAAACACATTTAATAAAACATTCTATCTTTTGACAAGAGAAACTTCAATTAAAATTTGTGGAGGGAAAGAGGAGGTAAAGGAACAGCTCCCTGACTCAGGAAATCATACCTGTCCTGGGGAGAGCTGCTGTACCATGTGGTTGTGCCTGTACGAGAGAATTAAACACTTTCAAGGGACTGGAATTCAATCAGAGAATCATAAATGGATTTAGGGTGGAAGGGACCATTGGGGGTCTTTCAGTTCAAGCCCCCACTTAAAGCAAAGTAGACCTCAAAGTTGTGTTAGTGTGCTGTGATCTTGCCCGATATACTCTGAAAATATCCCAAGGATGTGGCTTCCACAGGTTCTCAGGGCAACCTGTTCCAGGACTTACCCACTCTCGTGGTGAAAAATTTAGCTTGGTTGGGTTTTCCCTTGTTGCAGCTTGTGACCTCTGTGTCTTGTCCTCTCTCTGTGCACTTCTGGGAAGGATCTGGCTTTCTCTTCAATAACCAACCCCATTAGGAAGTGCAAGTCTGCAGTCAGGTCCTGCCTTTAATCTTTCCCAGACTAAACAAACATACTTTCATTACCCTTCTGTGTTATGTGCTCCAGCCCTCTAATCATCTTGGTGGTCCTCTTGGTGAACTCTTCAGTTTTTCAGCATCTCTGTCTGACTGGGATTTCCGTGAGTGCTGGGGAGATAGGAATCATCGGTCCCTTGGCCGCTGAAGTGAGGAGGATTTCAGCACATGCTTAGAGTGTCTCTAAGTGCTTTCCTGGAGCTGGAACAAAGCTGTAACCACAGAGGTTTTGAAGTTGCTGAGGGTCTTGTTCAGCTACGTTTTGAGTAACACCAAGGACAGAGATTACACAATTTCATGGTAAAAGGATCTGGGACAGCTCACAAATTGTCCTTGGGAGTTGACTGTTTCTCACTGTTGACTTTAAAGAGATGCAAACACTGATAGTCCAGATTTTGATGTAATTTTAAATGCCCTATTATCAGGTTGATGCCTGCAAGATAACATCCTTACACAGTCTGTCTCAGCTTAGATCTGCTTCAGTAGGGATGGGTGACGAGTCAGGTGTGAACAGGGTAGAGCAGGTATGCTCTCCTCTGCTCAGTGCTGTGGGAGTTTGGGTTTCAGTGAGGATGTTGTATGGGTATTGTGGCAGTAGATGTGTTTAGTATTCAAGATGGGGAAGGGAGAAGTGGGTAAATTTTGTATCATTCACATTAGAACTGGGTCAATTCCCATTTCCTCTCTTCACTCTGGAGAACACCAATTTTCAAATGAGTGGATGATTCACCTGGTGACTGAAACATTCTCAGATGTGATTTTGAGGAGTGTGATGTGCTGCTAAAATACGGTTTTTTTTGTGTTTTTTAAAGCCCCAAGTCACCTGAAAACATCCAACTGGTCAATATTACCCTTCTCAGCGATGGGCAAGTTAGTTAAGCACTTCAAAAGCTTCCACCTCACACAAGCTTTCCCTCTGGCTTTGGAAGGATTGCCATGGATCACCTACCTCCAGCATTTTTTGAAAAGACTGTGCCCTTCAATCTTGAGTTGAGATTTGGATTGAGGACTAGGTGAAGGGTTGGAGTGACCATGAGAACCTGATGACAGCCGTGTGTCCTGTCTGCACATGAACTATGCTGAGAGCTGCTCCAAATATTAATGATCCTGTCCCCCTCCATCTCATCTGAAAAACATCTTGATACCCAGGCTGGGCCAAGCCTGAGTGAAGAGTAATTCCATTGCACTCTTGTTAGGTCCAGTGTCTTGACAGAAAGAAACAGACTTTAAAATTCTTCCAACCAGCCCTTCTGCCTGGGTTGGACAGGTTGTTGAAAGGCTCTTTGTATTACTGTTGGTTTTGTAAATCCCTGGATCACAGAGCTGTATGTGAGGCTCTGAGCAGCAGATCAGTCTCTTTTAGCTGTTGTTCCCAGTTGGGTTTGCTGAATTAAATATCCCAGGAGCCTACCATTTTTTCCTTTTCCTGTGGGGAACAAGAACGGCTGGGAGGAATGATTTCAGTCTTGTGGGATCTTAGAATCACTAAGCTCTGAAAGCTGCTCTTTGGAATTGTTAATTTGTTTTTGGCAATCATTCCTTGCTTTTTTCTACTCTTTCCAGTAGGAAAAGTCCTACTCTTTCCAGTCCTGAGGAAGGTTTCCATCCCACCTAAATGTTCTGTTTTTCTTTGGAGAATAATTCTGCTTGACCCCTATGACTTTAAAAACAATATATAGAAGGGTTTTGGTGCTTCTTCCCAGTGCTTAGCCAAGATGTAACAGTTCTGTTGTTCCTCAAGGAACAGAAAGTAATGTCTACACTGAAATTGTATCCAAGAAGTTTCTCTCCTTGTTACTGTGCATGTTGTGGAAACCCAAGATTTGTGCCCTTGGTTTATCCTCTGGGAGGGACAGTTCTGCTCCACAGAACCTGAGGCATTCTGCCAATTCCCCACTGTTGTTTTCATCCCCTGACCTTTCTCCTGGCTTTCCCCCCTCCCACCCCAAGGGTGAGAGACAGTGGAAGGAAGATGGAGTTACAGCTTCCTAGACATTTGGCTGTTTTGTCTTTTGTGCATCACTTTGTGGCTGACAGGACATTATTTTTTTTCTTCAGAAAGTACCTTGCATGCTAATCTCTGTGCATTAGCTGATCACAACATAAATGCTTGTCCATTAATCCAATGCCTTCCTGTGTGTCTTTCATCTCTGTGCTCTCTGGTGTTCTCCTGTTTCACTTTTTTCTTCTTTTGTCTTTAACTCTGCTTAATACAATCCACCTCAGTACCACAACTCCAGGCTATGGAAACAGGGACAGATACTGTAATCAGATTGATAGACTCAGTTAACAAACCTGCCACCTGATTGTGAAGCACTCTGCAAAGGCCAGTCTGCATGGGACTGTGACAAAGATGTCCCTTTCCACTATTTCTTTATCTGCTAATAATAGCAGCCTACTGACTTTTCTGCTGTAGTGACAAGTTAACTAATATACTCCAGCTTATTTCCAGAGAATTCAACTGTTGTTGTTGTTATTATTAATGCTCTCTTATCTTCTGATAGTTTGGGTAGCTTGAGAGCAAAACTCAGTGCAAAGTAGGGTTGGGATTATTCTGTCCTAATTTCTTCTGAGCCTACCATGCAGATTTCTGTATCTGACATCCTCAGCCTGGGCTCTCTGTATAGGCACTGCAGAGATGCATGCACTTTAAACATCATGCAAGAGCAGCTGTTCCAGCTTGAACCAAGGGACCATCATAACCACTCTGCACAACTTGTTCTAGTGTCTGACCAGGCTCACAGCTCAAGAGCTTCTTAAATCAAGAGCTGTATGTGAGTTCATGGGTTCTTGATGGATTTTTGTTCCATTCATTTTTGTTGTGGTGTTTTTGGTCTGTGTGAATGCTTGAGACCTGCAGAAGTGCAGTGGCCACAAATGCCACAGCTCAGCTTTGCAGGTGGTAAGAAAATTCCCCCCCTTTTGTTTCACCAGCCTTTTTTATTTTAGTTGAAAGAAACAGCACTTTCAATCCCTTCATCTCCCTTCCTCACTTGCACTTTCTTTGTGGTCTCATGTCCCAGTTGCCTGTCTTCCAGGTAGAAGAAGGTTGGTTGCAATTTAACAACTGTCTCTTAAATGTTTTCTAAGTTTTCTGCATTATTTCTGCATGGGGAGGGAGATGGGAGGAAGATCGAGTGATGCAGACACTCTTCTGGGTATGAGCATTGAATGGTTTTACAGTGACACCGTGGTGGTTTCTGCATTGCCTTCTATTCCTTCCTAACAATTCCTAGTTTTTTTCCCCTGGTTATTAGTGAATATTGGTTTTTACATTTCCACAGAACTGTTGCTACTCCAAAACAAAGTTTCATGTGCTACTTTGTATTTACTTACATTGACTTTTATTTGGGATTTTTGACCAAACTGCAGTACCTGCTGCAAACTTGGCAGTGCTTTCAGTTTGTGACACTTCAGACCTGGGCTGGATGTGTGCTTTAGCATAAGACATTACAGGAATGCCTGCCTGATTTTTGTCCTTTTTGCTGAGAGATTGCTTGTAGTGATCCAGGAAGGCATTTGTTGAGGTTTGGAGACAGAACTTCAGAAGGAGTAGTCAAACAGGCTACAAGGGAACGCTGTTGGTTGTGCAACATCTGGACACTAAGTCATACATAAAACTCATAATAAATTTTTCCGGTTTCGTTATCTAAAACCATATTCCTATAGCACTCTCCATGTTTGCATCAGAGTAAATCTAATGAATAAACATAGATGTGAAGACTAAACAAATCCTGAAAGGTGGTGTTGTTACAGTGCTTACTCAGCAGTCAGAGTGCCACGTGCCATTTGCATTGTCTGGAGCAGCAGTTTGCTGGAATGATAATGCTGTTTATAAAGGTCAGTGATGCTGCTTGTCCAGGAGATGTACCTGGGAGGGCCTTTTCTTGCTTCCCTGAACTCTGTTGCAGGACAGTTCAGGTATAACTAATAGGCATCTCTGTGTGAGCAGAGCTGAGATGATGCTGAAATGCACCTGGGGTCATGACAAACAGAACTCCTTTGAATAAAGTTTTGTTTTTCCACGCTGTTTTAAAGGAGACTGGGGATTGTCAATGCATCCTGAGAAGGGATTGTATCACAGAATGACTGAGGTTGGAAGACCACAGAATCATAAAATCATTTAGTTGGAAAAGCCTTCTAAGGTCATCTTGTCCAGCCTATCTGCTTAGAGCAGGGTCACCTCCAGCAGGTCGCTCAGGGTTGTGTCTAGTTGGATTTTGAATATCTGGAAGGTTGGAGACTCCATGATGTCTCTGGGCAACTCACTCCAGAGTTTGATCACTCTCACAGTTACACATACAAGTTTAAGTGGAATTTTCTGTATTTGATTTTTTTCCCCCACTGCCCCTTGTTCATTCACTGGATACCATTAAAAAGAGTCTGGCTCTGTGTTCTGTACTCCCTGACCCATCAGTTATTTATACACATTGACCAGATCCCTGTGAACCTTCTCATGTCCAGTCTAAGCAGTCCCAGCTTTCTCAACCTCTCTTTATGTAATAGATGCTCCATCCCTTGACCTTTGTGGCCCTTTCCTGGATTCACACTGGGGTGTCAATGTCTCTTTGGCATGGGGGAATCCAGAACTGGACAGAGCACTCCAGCCTGGTCTCACCAATACTTAGGGGTAGGCTCTCCTGTCCTGACCTGCAGCTGATGCTCCTACCCAGGGCTGGCTTTGCTGTGAGGGCCCATTACTGGCTCGTGGTCACCTTGGCATCCACCAGAGCACCCTGGTTCTTTTCTACCAAGCTGCTTTTCAGCCTATTGTTCCCCAACATGGTACACAGGGATACTCCTCCCTATGAGCAGACTTGGCATTTTCTGTCAGTTAAAATTCATAAGATTCCTGTTTGCTCATTTCTGCAGACTGTCAAGATTCCTTCTCAATGATGGAACAACCATCTGGTCTATCAACTGCTCCTTACAGTTCTGTGTCATCTGCAAATATGCAGGTGCCACTCTCAGGTTCAGAGGTGTTCCTTAGTGCAACAGAAAACATAACATTAGCCTCAACAGCAGAAAACCTGGGTGCAGGTCCCTGTCCTGACCCAAACCAGGATAATGTAGGAGGGGATATTCTTCAATATAAGGTGCCTGAAGAGAAAAAAAAAAAAAGTTAAAAACAAATCACCTTTTCTGGGGAGGGATGATGTGTCTGAATCCAGCATGGGATTGGGATACAGCTGGGACGTGCACTCAGATCCAGCAACTCAGAAATGCTCCCAGGTCTTGCAGTTTGATCACAGCCTTTAGCTGTAACTCTGTCCATGTATGAGCACGATTCTCACTGACTTTTCCAGCAGCTGCCCTTTAAGCTGTTTGGGCCTGTGGTGTGTTTTGGTCTGGAATACAATAGGTACGAGGAAAACGTGCACTGTGGATGTAGCTGCTGTTACAGCTGTGAGGCAAAGAGCCCTTCAAAGTGTTTCTCTGCTAAAGAAATCCCTTTCTCTAACCTATTAGTCAAAACAACTGCTCTGTGTCAAAGCAGCACAAATAGCTTTTAGCCAAAAAGCTTTTCTAGCTGCTGTTTCACTGGGGCCTTTCCGCCCTGCCCGACTGCTGTCCCCATACAAGGGGTGAGTGCAGTACTCGGCTTCATAAATTCCACTGTCGGCTTTCTATTGTCCCTTTGTTCTTCGTTGCCAAGGAAGCCAAACATTATTTCTGTCCTTGAAAGAAGTTGCAAATATGGGGAATGGCTTCAGTGAGAGGTGGGGAGAAATACCTTTTGTGTTCTCTCTTATTGCCTTTATGGAGCTGATTTGGGTGATGTGGTAGAATGGGGTTGTTCTGTCTTTTCTCTGTTAGTCAGATGTCTTTACTATTATTATTATTAACTTATATTCCAGACTAAGCAGTTCCCTCTCTTTGTCGATCCTTTCATCCCCTTTGCCACATCCTGAAGTGCTACTGAGTGGTTCTGAATAAAAATCAGTTGGCATTTATATCTCTTTATCCCCAGGCTTTCTGTGACCCCTGCTACTTCACATTATTTTTTTTTTTTTCCTGGTCTTCCCAGGGATGTAGATGTGGGATCATCTTCAGCTGATATTTGGAAAACTGAGGTGCAGGTGAAACTGTTACCAGATGAAGTGTGCTGGAAACTCCACCTGGCCCTGTGGCTTCCAGCCAGAGGTGACCATTCTTGATCACAGAATCTGAGAATGGTTTGGGTTGAAAGGAACCTTGAAGACCAATGTCAGAAATGAGTTTTGTCTAGGTCCAACCCCCTGGCATGAGCATGGACACTTTCCACTAGATCAGGTTGCTCAAAGCTTTTCACTTGAGCACCAGGAAGGTATAGCTTGTTTGGCAGATAGAAAGGAAGCTCCTGCACTAATACTTGATCTTCAGCCCAAGGTACAGAGACAGTCCTGCTTTTAGTCCCAAGTGCTAATTTCCTGTCTTTTCCAGGAGGAACATGTGGTGACTTGAGTTTAGGTGACTTCAGGCTGGCTGGGCAGTGTTACAGCTTGGACTGGTGATGCTCAAGATGCCTGTCTCTTGTTAGTATTTTTTATATCAAACAATAAAAGAGCAATTTACCTGTGAAATCATCGTTCCTGCTATCCTGACAACATTTATCATGGCTTAAAGTTGTCCAGTTGCTGGTGAATAACGAATTCCCTCTTGGCTAAAGTCAATGGCTTAAACAGCAGATGCTGATCTGGAAGTTTTGCTGGTTGTGGCAGATGCAACACACTGCATGTTCTGTTAAGGCAATACTTGAGGTTTGTAGCCAGGTCATCAGAGATAGAGCACATCAGAAATTAGGAGAGATTTATGCAAACCTACTTTTTCATCTCTTTTTTCCACCCCTCTCTTCTTACAGCCTCTCTGAGCTCCCATTTTTTCCTGGATATTTTTTTTTTCCTTTTTGCAACCAGGTATGATTTGTAGCTCGATCACATGGGGACATAAAGGCAGGTCACTTACAAATGGATAGTCTTGCTCAGAATCTTTATCTTTTTACTTCTTTTTACTGTTTTAAGGCTGTTCTCTGTTCCTCCAGTTTCAGGTGACCCAGTCTCCACAATCCTTCCAGCTGATTCTTGCTGTCAGGATAAGCTCCTGGGACCACACTTCTACCTGGCAAATGAGAAAGAGATTTTTTTTTTAGCATATCTACTCTAACATGTGTCTCCTTTTGTTTTCTCTTTTTCATTTCCTTCTTTTTCCCTTACTCTGCTTGATCCTTTAGCTGTTTAGCCTTTTCTATCTTGTCTCAGCCTCTACTCCTTTTCTTTCCTCTCTTGGGGTTCATAAAGCTGCCAAGGCCTGGCCAAAGCAAAGAGAAATATGCATTTCACAGACAAAGGTCATGCAGAGGGCAGTATCATAGTTCTTACTGCAGGTCCCGGGGTGAAGGATGCAAGTTTGTTTCTGAGCTGTTGCTTTCATTAAATTTGACAAATCTACCCTCAGCAAGAATAAATAAATAAAATATGGAATGTAAAGCAGAAGGAAAAGGGAGATGTGAAAACCCCAGTGCTGGAAACAAGCTTTTGCCTAACTTTTGAATTGTCTTGGGAGGTGAGTTCTGGGAGAAGTAAGCACAAGGTCTCTGCTCTGGAGGGAAATCACAAATGTGGTTTCTCTGCAGTGTCTCAGCAGAGCTCATGCTGTACGTCTGTGAGCAGAAGCTGTCCTTCCCAACACAGGCTGTGATTTGTCATTAGCCCCCAAAATTTTCTGCTTCTTCGCTGGAGAAATTGCCAGATGGGAAAGCAATCCAGAGTGATCTGACCTCCTTGAGCATAGAGATTGCCTATCCCTACCTGTCGTTGCACAGCACCAAATGAGGGAGGCCTTGAATTTTAGTTGCAAGGTGAAAAACGTTCTAATAAAAATGACCATTGCAGTGTTGAACTGCTTTTTTAAATCAGTGGGGGAGACTACAACCTGATTGGAAGAATTTTCCTGTAGGAAAACTCTTCCCTGCCAAGTTGGTATTTGCACCAGTAAGTCACACTGTGTTATTTCATGCAAGGTAACAGGATTTCAGGTTTGCTCTCTGGGATCACAAGAATTGTTCAACATTTTCACCTGCCAGTTGAAATCTCCATTTTTCAGGGATGTGTGGTCACTCTGAGAGCCCCAGAGCTGGCTCCTGGCGCTGTGTGCAAAGCACTCACATCTGCTTGTGATGGCTTTAGCAGCAGCTCCCGTGGGGTTATGCACTTTTGCCTTCCCTCCTGCCATTTGGCCCAGTCTAAATAAATCTGCCATTGCCCTGTACTCATAGTCTTGTCAGAATAATTTCTTCTGAATGGGCAGAAACCTGTTTATACAATGTTGGCATTTCTTAGCCCTTGTCAAATTGTCATGGCTGAGTTCTTGATTTGCTTAAAGGATTGGTCAGTGTGCCTAAAGCCTTGTCTGTCACTGGTGTGGTCAAAGAACCACTTTCTTTGTCCCGGTGTGATATGCTGTGCAAAAGCTTTCTTTTAATTTGGGTGGTAACAGGATACTTCCCTGTCACTCCCAGCAAAGCTGTGGGCAAAGGCCAGGCTGATTTTAGACACAACTTCTGCTGTAGCTGTGCTGAGGCTCACAGTCATAGAATGGCTGATTTATAGTTCCCTTGCTGCATGTTCTGGTACAAAAACAAACCCTTCCCTTTGTGTTTGCAATGGTGAAAGCCTGGGTTTTGGTCAAATTGGACCCTTCCCAAACTTCCCAGGTTGGTGCTCTGTCTCTCACTGTCACAGTGTGTGGGGACAGGAAGGAGCTGTCACAGACCTTACCAGAGATATACATCATCTGCTTTCGTGACAAATGCCAAATATTTCCTACTTCCAGAGAAGATTTGGGACTGAATTCTCTTTGGTATGTGGTGAACTGGTAAATCTCAATGCTTTCTAAATACTAGAGATAAAAAAAGATGCATTCACTGGGCATGAGAGTGCAGCAGGGGCTGCTGTCAGGCACTGTGCTTACCAGCATTGACTTCTGATGTAGCTCAGGAGGGCCCAAGAAGGGATTTGATGGAGATGGAGATGCCAAATGACACAAATTTAATTTCAGAAATTTTAGTGAATGGACCAGAAGGTGCAGAACAGCTATTAGGTCTCTTGCTCTCAGGCCCAGAGATGCTTGTAGGAAACTCTACTGAGTTTTGGGACAGATCCAGTTTGAGCTCTTAAACTTGGCTGCAGGAAGACACCAAGTTTTGGGATTGTTTTTTTCTTGGCTAGGCTCTTTCCATTTGCATCTTAGATTTTTAATGATGTTGATTTTCAAGGTTGACTTTGTTTTCCATAAGAATTGTCATTACAGGGTGACAAGGGGTGGGATCAAAAGGACTTTATTGTGAAAATGCAAGTCCAAATGAACACCAGTGAGATTTTTATACGTGAGGAAAGGTGCATTGGTAGTTATGTATGCATCATGAAAAGTTATAGGGGTATAATTATGGCAGAGTAGTTATATCACTGTAGTTTTGCTGTTAAAAATCTCTTGTATATAAACCACATAGATAAAACTGTCCTTTGAATAAAATAAATCTGCTATAACTTAATTCAGAAGAGCTGCACGGCCGCAGTGGTGTGAGTTCTTTATTGCTGCTTAGAATGCAATGGCAAGGCCAGAGTGAGCAGTGCTGTGATTTATGGGTGAGATGACTGTGTTTTGGAAAGGACTTGGTTGAGAGCCAAGGAGAAAGAGCCAATTGAAGCTGCTCAGGAAGTATCACCCGTGTAGTTTCCTCAGCTGTAAAGCGATGACCTTAAGCCTCACTGCAGCTGTATCTCTGGAATGAAATAGTGCCCAGCTTGTCACAGTGCGTGGAATTGACCTTTGGGGCTGTTGGAAATACACACTAAATCTCTCTCAAAGTCACAGCTCTCATTCTCTGAGTACTGAACAAACCCCATAAGGCTTCCCAAGACGACCTGGTTATGCTATAAGATGTATTTTATAATTTTGATTGTGCTATGTGCAATATACTTTATGTCTTTGACACATAATACATACTACTGCAAGTTATGCTTTTTCCAATTAAAGAAGACATTAGTATTTATAATGCTGTACCACCATATTTTTTATATAATACATTAATACTTAGAAAGTTATGACACTGCTTTAACAAAGCATTCTAAGAAATTTAGTACTGCAAAAAATCAACTCCTCAGTTGTAGTAGGGTTCAGGTTCTCCTGCAACTTAAATATTCTGCAAAGTTGCTTGGTTGTTTTTTTAACACACACGTGTGTGTGCATATGTCTACATATAAATATATTTTAGATTTATATACATGCACACATGTACAAACACATGGAATTTTTAGTGGGAAGAGTTAGGAGTTGCCAAATCTGGCAGCCTGATAGAGTCAGAGCAACATTGTGGCTGCCTGCAACCATAGAGCTAATGAAACAAGAGTTTTTTTAAAATTCCTGATATGCAGAGGAAGTGGATGGTCAACCCCATGAATTACAGGTCATGATAGTGGTACACAATTCTAGGAGAAACACTGACAAACTGGAGGGAGTCCAGTGGAGGGCCAGGAGGATAGTTTGGAGCTGAAGCACATGGCACAGGAGGGATGGTGAAGAAGAGAAAGCTAAACAGTACCCAGATGCTTCCTTTGGCTTCCTGAAAACGGTTATGAATAAACCAAAGCTGGGCTCCTCTCAGAGGTGCAAACTAACAAGGCAGGAAGCAAGAAACATGAGTTGTGATAGGGGAAATGCTGAGCACTTATTTGAAAAAAAAGAAATTAAAAAAAATTTGAATGACAAGGGTGGTGAAGCCCTGGCAGAGGTGCCTCAGAGGTTGGTGAATCCCTGTCCTTGGCAGCCTTTGCTCAGGGCTGAGCAAGGTGCTGAGCAGCTTGATTTCACTTTGGTATTGACCCTATGCCAAGCAGCAGTTTGGGCTGAGTGACCTGCAGGAGGCCCTTCCAGGATAAATGTTCCCTGATTCAAGCATTAAAAAAAAAAAAAAGATAATTTTTAAAAATCTGTCCACTTGTCTTTTCAAAAGGTAGACTATTAGAAAAAACAAGTCTCTGTAGTTGTAAATGCTTTTAAAACTTGCTTTAGAAAAAAGTAAGCTCTCAAGAAACTACGGATTTACGGGACATTCAAAGAAAATAATCTAAAATTATATTCAAAGAGCAAAAAAAAAAATATTTTGTATTGAATTTTCAGAGCAATTGTTTAAAGTTCTAGACCCAAGATACTTGCAGTTGGAGTTGCTTTTTAAATTCTCCAGAGTAATTCCAGCAATCTGTGGAAAGGCTGTAGTGTTTTATTAAATTTTGTTGGAGTTTACAGTTAGGGAATTTAAGGGAATAATTAGCAATAATCCTCTATAGTATCTGTGTAATATTCATGCCTGCAGAGTTGAAAATGATGGTGTTTTTATTCCTGTCACCCCTGGCCTTCAGCAATCTAACTTCCAGTACTTTCTCATCCCTACACGAACCCGGGAGAGCTATGAAATACTGATCAGCATTTACAAAACCTTACCTTGTTTAGCCTTGAAATGCTGGCACTCAGCTGCAGTTCTAAATGCACCCTTGTTTCAAAACCATTTTTCTGAGCTAACACTGGATTCTGTTTGGGGCTGTAACTGTGGTATGGGAGATCAGATAGTGGGCAGAGAACTGTTGACTTAAAATAAAAATATTTTCCTAAATATGCTTACAAGATGTTCAGGTTTGTTCAGAGCTGTAGGGTATCTGAAAGGTTGGGGAGGAGCTGAACTGAAAGCAAATCTCTCTGTAGAAGGATTGTAATAGCACGTTTTAATCTCCAGCATTAGGAACAAAGCAAAACAAACCCTACTTGTCCGTACTGGGCTCCTCTGTGATTTGAGAGAGCTGCTTTTCCTGCTACAACCACAGGATTATCAGTAATGCCTGGTATGAAATGCATTCATCGAGTTCCCTGCTCTGGCTTCAAGCCCTGCCTGGGGTCACGTTTCAGCCCTGTTGGCCCATCCTTACTCGACTCCACTGGCTCAGCACGGTTTCTGTGAGATGTTACGAGTATCAGTGCTCTGACCATAAACGAAAAGTTGAAATTCTCCAGTCCTCAGCCTGCCTGCAAACCAGTGTGGTTTAGGGGTTGTCTGAACTCCAGAAAAGCATCAGATTAAGGTATCTCCTGGAAAAAAGTTCTGTTTCACTTTCAGTGTCTCTAAAACATCTTCAAGGAAGCTGAGGAAACTAGAAGAAAGTGGCAGGAGATACTGAGAAAACAAGATGGATTTGGAAAATAAGAGGATTAAAAGAAAAGAATCTGTGTTAACCAGCAACAAGGGAATACCTAATTCACTAGCAGTTAATTGCAGTGACTCCATGTGTTTCAGATAATGGGAAATCGCTCATTTCTAAGTATAAAGTAATTTTTTTTCACGAGGTTGATTTTTCTCTATGATATGTATGCACTCCTGTATTTGTAACTGCAAGAGCTCAAAATGGGATATTTTAAGAAGACATTACAATAGCTTGGCTATAGCTTGATGCAGATATTTATGAAGCTCTGGCTTTAATTATATGTAGTAGTTCATTAACCATTAGAACCCATTGAATTTTCTTGTAATTTATTAGAAGTTTTGGATCACATCCAAACTGTAAAGAGTTAGTTCTATTGTGATTGTGACTGTCTCTATTCTTCCAGCACATTCCTACAGAGATGTTCCCTGGTGAAAGACAAAATTTGTGTTCTGGTGTGCAAGCTGGTGTGTTGCTGTGTGCCTTGTCAAGACAAACTAGAACTGGTTTCAATGGAAGCAGGAGAAGAGAACTTGCTGGTTTTAAACAGCCATGGTCAAATGGGATATCTGACTGAATGTTTGTGTGCTCAGCTGTCAGCACAGAACAGTTACAGACTCACCGGCTCATGGAATCATAGAACAGTTTGGGTTGGAAGGGACCTTAAAGATCATCTGGTTCCAACATCCTGCCATGGGCAGGGACACCTTCCACTATCCCAGGTTGCTCCAAACCCCCTCCAGCCTGGCCTTGAACACTTCCAGGGATAGGGCAACCACAGCTTCTCTGGGCAACCTGTGCCAGGGCCTCACCCCCCTCACAGTAAAGAATTTATTCATAAGAGGAGACTCTTCTAGTTTAGAGCCATTCTGTCTTGTCCTATCACTTCATGCCCCCGTGATATGCCCCTCTCTGGCCTTGCTGTAAAGCCCCTTATGTACTGGAGTCTGTATTATCCTGCTTCTAGATGGGGTGGAAGCTCTTATACCCTCTGTGCTTTCGTGAACTGCTCCATCAGCTGCTTTGGTTTCAGAAAGGAAGGGCTGTAGCTCCATGAGAGTAATAAAGAAGGATGTTTAGATTTACAGTTCCTGTAAAATGGTGATATTCTGTATGAAGCTGTTATGTTTCTCTTTCCTCCATATGTGTTAAGATTTAGAACTGACTGTTGGATGAGAACTGATCAACAGTTTCCTGGAGAGGCAGTGGTTCAAATGATTCTTGGGAGCTGACATTGCTGGGAGGGATAAAGTTACAGTCAGCATTAAGCATTGTGTTTGGTGAGTAGTGTAGAATAATTGCTGATGACTGATAGGAGGCAAACCCTGCACTTTGGAAAAATAAATTGCAAGTGGTGTTTGAAGGGACTGTTTCCTTCTTTTTTGAAGGAAAAAATGATTTATCATTTTTGTGACGCATTTCTTTTGGTTGTTTTAATTTGGGAGTATGAAACCCCACCATGAAAAATTCCATGTTCTTGACACAATCCTTAAAAAAAGAGAAGTGCTAAACCCAAAACATTTTTAGATTGTTTTTGTTATCCCAGGTTTTCAAAACATGAAGCATTTCAAAAAGGTTTGATGGGCTTAATGCTTTAGATTTCTTTGTTGCTTTTAACACGTTTCCAAATGAAATACGTATTTTTTAAGAAAAGCTCAAATCACCACCTGCTCTAACTCCATAACCCTGGTATACAAGTGCCATTAAAGTCCTCAAACACCTGTCATTGGCTTCATATTTAAGTATTTAATTCAGTGAAGAACGTCCCAGTAGTTCCCTCCCTGATACCACATGTAATAGTACAAAAGGTCACTTGGAGACTTATTACTGAAAATTCAACAAGGTTCCTGAAAATAATTCAGATTTTGGGTTACCATGAACCATGAATCAATGGGTAATGAAATGCCAACACTTTCAAAAGAACTACCAATGAAATAGTATAAATCTGACACACTTAAAGAGGAAAAGAAAAAGCATTAATTCTCTACAGCCACTTCCTTTTGCTCTTTGAAGACCATCATCTCCTCCCTGGCCATGCCTGTGCCTAATCCAATATCTTCTTTCTGACAGTGGTCAGTGCCACATGTTTCAGACATTGGGCTTTGTTTATTATGGGTCAGTCACCGTCAAAGCATTCAATCCCTTCAATATCTTGAGCTTGAGCGAACTCAAGTTATTTTGAGATTGCTGATGGAAGACAAGAGGAAAGAGCTGTTTCAACAAGTGATCTGCACTAATTGCAGGGGCTGAAACCTTCCCTGATCCTGAACTGGCAATACGAAAGGCATGCCGTAGGATGGCTGTCTGACAGAGTAATTGAATATTCAGAGGAGACAGTAGAGTCTGCACTTTGGTTGTATTTCTCTGACTCCTTAATAGGTTGGCCTCGGGGAAAAGTCCTAATGCAGTGGAGTAACAGCATGGAAAGTGCATTTCAATATTTTGTGTTGTATTCTGATTCTGTTTGTAGTTTGCTTGTCCTGATACCCATCCTGCATTGTTGCCTTACTTTTGAGGGAGAGAGCTGAACAAATTCCAGGACTAGGTGTTCAGCATCCCCCAGGGCACGAATTCTACTGACTGGGAAAGGAGGTCCACCCCAGTACTTCATTTTATCCCAGAGTGCTTCCTTGAACAAGTGAGATAAAGCCACTAAATTAAATAGTGCTTTTTCCTGATCTGATGCAGCCCTGTCACTCACTCTGATAACTGGGGCTGTGTCTCAGCTTTTTTCTTATGAGCAAATGCTGCCCTGGGGACTTGGAAATTAATATGCTGATTTGAGTAAATATTTATTTGGCACACACCTCGAGGCATTGCAGCAGCATAACCATTAAGTAAGAACTACAGGCTAAAATTTAGAGAAATCAGAGAATCCAGCCCCCACAGTGGCAGCTTGAATGCTAAAGCTGAATTACGGTGTGTTAGTTATCTCTAAGAACAGTAATTGGAGTTGTTTTAGACACCCTGAAATTTTTTGGGAGTGGTGGTCTTTCACATCTAGGTTTTAGTGCTGGTATGAAAGCAGAGCCATTCCCATTAAAACTCTGGATATGGATCATACCATTCTGAAGAGTAAGAGAAAGTGGATGGATATGGCTTTAGGGACAGATCAAAAACCTTGTGAGTGCTTAACTTGGAGAAAATATACTCTAGAGATGTGTATACAAGGAAAGCTGGAGTTGATGTTGAAATGGTTCTGAGCAATCCATGTGAATTCTCTCAAACCATAGGAGTTGTGCTTCCCTGGATGCACTGTCCTGTCTTGGAAGGCAGGATGGGAAGTGTGAGGGAGTGGCACACCTTATAGGGATGAAGGGCAACAGCAGCAAAGATGTTGATGCTCTGGAGAAAGTTCATTTGGCTGCCAAGAAGGCAAGGATGCTGGAACATGGGATGAATAATGGAAAACTGAGGGAACTGGTCTGTTCATCTAGAAGTAAAAAATTAGGAAAGTGGAATCTAATTACTGTTTTAGAGTACCTAAAGGTATAGACAAAATGGAACCAGTTTTCTCTCTGGAATGTACCAGAGGGTACAAAAATGTACTAATGAAAGAACTAGGGGAACAAAAAAAAAGAAGTCATAACATGGGAAATTCCAGTTGCATGGAATGAAAAAAAAGATTCGCTGTGAAAGTTGTTAAGTTTTGGCACAGGGTGCTCAGAGAGGTTGTGGAAGCTCCACCCTTGGGGATGTCCAGAACTGGACAAGGCCTTGGGAAACCTGGACTAAGTTGGCCCTGCTTTGAGCAGAAGGCTGGACTTGAAGACTTGCAGAGGTAGCAACCTAAATCATTCTGTGATTATGGGTCACCAAGAGAACAGTCATTACTTTTAAAAAACAAGTTTTATGTTCCCTTTTAGGAATTCATTCAGAGATTACTTGTTTCTTTTAATTGGTTTGTGTTTTTGCTCTATTCTGTCTCTTACGCAAAGAGTCTACCAGCAGCCATCCCACCGTATCCTCTCTCTGTCTTCCTCCACAGAGGAAGAGGAAGATAGAGACCCCCGTTGTGGGGTGGCTGCTGGTAGGCTTGTGTTGGTGGCAGTAGTGGGAAGAGGATTTCCAAACCCATTGCAGAGAGGAGATCTGTGGGGTTGAATGGGACCATGGCTGACACTGAGGTGGGACATGCTGGAGTGTTCCCTGTATGGATGTCTCCCTGTAAGGAACAGGGAGATTTCCCTGAGTGTGGCAAAGTCAGGATTGTTTGGGAGTTCCCATGGCAACCAGGCTCTAATCAGCCCTTTTGATGCAGTGTAATTTTAATGAGACTTTGTCCCCCTGCTTTATTCTTGTCAACAACTTCATTATAGTGGGTAACATAATCCTCTAAGAAACAAGGAGAGCTTTGGTTCTGCACAGTGTTTTTCTTCTAAAAAGATTGAAACTTTGCAGAATGAGAGAGAAAGCAAAACTTTGAGGAAGTGTCAAAGGCCTAGAACAGAAGGTGCAGCCAGAAGAATTAAAATGTTGTATTGTGAAAGGACATCAAAGATGTCACTGGTGTGCCAGGGTGGAATAGGACCTCACACCAATTGTAACCCCAACTTTTCCCTCAGTGCATTTTGGGCCTTTTTGCCCATAATGATTAGTTTATAGGAAAAGTGAGGTTGGAAGGGACTTCTGTTCTCTAGTCTAACCTACTGCTCTAAAATGTCAGACCAGGTTGCTCAGGGCTTTGCCCAGTAATGTCTTGAAAACGTTCAATAATGTGGACTGCACAGCTTCTCTGGGCAAGCTGCTCCCCTGCTTGACTGCTCTCTGAAGGAGCTGCTCACATACCTGGTCTAAAATTCTCCTGTTTCTTATTGTGCCTGTTATTTCTCATTCTCCTGCCATGCAGCACCGAAGAGCCTGGCTCCATCTCTTTGATAACCTCACAGTAGATACTGGCAGGCTGCTGTTATTTTCCCCCAAAGGTGTCTCTTCTCCAGGCTGTAGAAGCCACTTTCAGGGAAAATGCTCCAGCTCCCAGTGTAGCAGTGTGCAGGCCACTGGAGATCCCTTGGTGGCCCNGACCAAAAATTGCATGTGGCATCTGATAGGGTCTAAACGACAAGTCTGGCAGAAGTAAATCTGATGGATATGCTGATGTAAATAAGTTGTATGATTCAACTAAGAGTTTGGAGCATCCAAATATTGCTATCCACTAAGGCTATGAAACATGGCTGAAGGTCAAATCACCAAGTGTCCCTAATCTCCATGTCATCATGTCTCTCCTTTGCACCTCTGTGAGATGAGTAATAAAATCTGCATCCCTCATTGCCTGTTAGTTTGTGTTTGTTGGCTGCACTGCTGTAAATCACCTAAATATTAACTACCTTTCACTAATGATGGTTTTCACCTAAATATTAACTACCTTTCACTAATGATGTTTTTTATTGTGGTTTTTGCAGGTTACATGTCACAGGTACTAAAGAATTACACTGACCATGCCTGTGATGGAGAATATGTGTCCCTGAGATGTCCCCACAGAACCACCATCAGCATCCAGTCATCTTTTTATGGCAGAATTGTACCAAGTCATCAGATGTGTCCTTCTCGCTATCCCCACTCCTATGCAACTTTAATTAAAGAAGATGTTGCCTGTTCAGTTGGCACTTCTCTTCAGGTATTGTTAAAATGCATCTCTTCATTTTGGACTTCAGCTTTCCTTGGCCAGGCAGCAGCTCTCAGTGTTGGTTCTGCACAGACCTGTCTAAAGCAGGGCTACCCAGCACAGGAGCTCTGACATCTCACACAGAGCTTAGTGGATAATTCATCCTTGTAGTTTAGACAGGACTGAATTAGATTTTGCTGATGAATTTCTTAGTTTTCCTGCAGCTCTGGTCAGTAACAGTTCAGGAATGTGGTTGAAGGAGAATTACACTTCAAGACTGCGTTATGTTTGACTGGGTTTGAATAGGATTATTTTTACAGTTTTCCTACCCAATGTTTAGCTTTCTCAACACATTCAGAAATTGCTGTAGCATTCTTTTTGCTTTAGATCCTATTTCAAGAGGCTTTTACTTTGGTAACTTGAAACCCAGAGAGAATCCTTGGCTTTACTTCTTGTGACTCATTTGGCTGTTAGGCCACTGTAAGTGGTCATACGTCACTTAAACTCGTAACATCCCCCAGTAGTTAATCAGCTCTGACCATTTGTGTAGGAAATGTTGTCTCTGTGTATCCTCCCAAGAGCACATGTGACGTCAGGAAATCAAAGGATTATTTGGAAGGTGCCAGTGTTACTCAGCTGTCAGTAGGAACAACTAAAATTAGAAACAGGAGTTGGCTGATGTTGTTGAGATAAATAGGGTCTGCTCCTGGGTGTTGAAGTAAGCACAAGTTTTTCCAAGTGCCAGATTTGGGACTGTGAAAACTTTTGGGCAAAACTCTCAGGCATCCAGTGTGTTTATGGCTGAGAATCAATAATAACTCATAATAAAAATTTATAGCAGAACTAGATTAATGAACCTACAGGGCTAGTGAGTAATTTCTTTTATAATTTGGCTAAAGGCCAGAGTTTTCCACATCACTTCTTCCTCTTGCATCCAGGATTTTTAAGAGACATTTACAGCATTTGTTAAAAAGTTGATATGAGTGCTTTGGCTTCCAAATGTCAGTGGTAAGTTCTCAAGAATTTGCACAAGGTTGGTGTTTGGCTGTAGTGTAACCCTTAAGCTACAGATTTGAAGTTGTTCTCATGACATTTCCACTGCACAGCAAATAACAGAGCTGGAGTATGGGGGGACGTGGTCCTTATCAGTGGAAGGCTTTCCCAGATATGATAACAAAAATTCATAATGCAAGAGACAAGAGGCAGTTGTGTTGTTTAGGGTGGGAGAACTTGGAGAGAAAGCTTTGTCAGAGGCTAACTTTCCCTTCTTTTATTGATTTACTGAAAAATTTGCTTGCAATATTTCATTCACCAAGGTGATTGATAGCTATGAGCATCGCCTCAGCCCTTGTGGGCGAGCGGCCCACTTAAGGCATCTGTAAGAACTTGAGAAGAGGGAAGATATTACCCTAGGCTTTCCATTTCATAGTTTTATGTGTAGGAGGGATTGAAAAGAAATCCTTACCTGCCTCTCTTAGCTCCTGATGTCCTCAGAGCTGTTCCCCATTAGCTTTGCCTACAATACTTAGGCAGCTTGTAATTCCCAATCCCTGTTTATCAGAGAGAGAATTGTGTTCTCTGTAGGTAGTCCTGCAGCACATCCCTTGTACAGTACATTTGTTACATGACTGAGACCAAAACACTGTTATTAACCCATTTTTGGGGACGCAGATGTGCTGGGAAAGTAGCTGACATTCTCTTTTCTGCCATGATTTTCTTGGGACACCTTTGACAAGCTCCTGATTCTTTTTGGAGGAGACTCACAGTGCCTCTTTAGTGCCCCCAGATGTGGCTTTGATCCCTCAGTGTGTTGTGCTTGCCCAGGGTAGGATGAGTCCGAATGCCAGACATGCATCTCATCTTCTTTCTCAGTCCTGGAGGGGCTGAGGCCTCTCTGAAGGGTAAGCCAGGAACTCCACAAGCTGAATGGCAAGCTGCCTGCAGCTCGCTGGTAGGAAATGCATGTGTGTAGGAAAATTGGAAAGCTGTAGACAAGGAAATTGCGTGTATTTATGTGGTTTTGCAAAGCAGATATATGGATGCTACAGGCAGGACCAATTGTGTGTGTATTCTGGTTGCCAGTAATCGAAAAAGTCAGCCAAACCAAACCCTTCAAAACAAAGTATATAAAATCACTGTGTCTAATCAAATCCATGACTGTATAAATTTGCTGCTTCTCTGGAGAGCGGCCTGGAGGGAGTGTAAGGGGCATTTATTAACTCTGTTCCCTGCAAACACTAGCTGTGAGTATAAACTCTCATTTAGAATCTCTCTCCACTGTAAATGTCCAGTTCAGACATTGTTTCTATGTTAAAAAGGGGAAAGAAAGAGTTGATTACACAGAGACAACCGCTACTAATTCAGCTTTATGTGATTGGCTGCCAGGATTCCTTGCTTTAGTCACTTGTTTTTGTTCAAAACGAAATACAGGCCACCTGGGAGAGCGTGTCTGAGACATTAAGGGAGTGTGACCCAGCGACCCCAGACTACACATTTCTGTTATTCTAACACTGTAATGTCAGATTCAATGGGAGCTTTCCAAATGCACAAAGAATTTGGACATTCATAGAATCATCACAGAGTCATAGAATGGTCTGGGTTGGAAGGGACCTTAAAAATTATCTTGTTCCAATCCCTTGCCATAGGCAGGGACACCTTCCACCAGACCAGGTTGCCCAAAGCCCCATCCAACCTGGCCTTGAACACTTCCAGGGATGGGACAGCCAGAACTGGGCAACCTGTTCCAGTGCCTCACCACTCTCTGAGTACAGAATTTCTTCCTAATATCTAATCTAAACTTGTTCTTCTTCACCTCAAGGCCATTCCCCCTTGTTGTATGACCACACACCCTTCTTGTAAGCCTCTTGTGAGCCCCCTTTATGTACTGGAAGGCTGAATTCTGGATCACTATTTCTGATGCCACTTGTTTTCAGCAATGAACCACTCGAGGTCTGTATGGAAGAATGTCTAATAGTTGGCTAAAATTATTGCTTATTACCAGAAAACTATATTACACTTTACAGCTGATTACCTACAATTTTCTCATTTTGATAAATTGGCAGAAAATAAAACCACAGCTTATTTGTAAGGAAAACAGAAAGCCCTGGAGAGCCACTTAATTCATTGTGCTTCTGCCCCCTGAAATTTATCAAAGACATTGTGGACTAACTTCTCTCTTCATATGCACAGGTACTGAAATCAGCACATAAATGCACTTTCAGGGGCAATGTTATACCGTGTGACTCGTTTCCCCAAAGGAGCTGTGCTTAGAAGGTGCTCTGGAGCTGAATCCTGACTCTCCTTAGAAAGATTAGCTAACTTGGGGAGGGCCTGTGAGCATGCATGGCCTGTGCCCTGGGTCTCTTTCATCACTCTCCAGGACAACCAGTCCTTGGTGACAAGAATCACTAGTGCTGCTGATGTGTATTTCCTTCTGTCCTTTAGGAGACAGACAGGACACCTTCGCTGCCACCATCTCCTGCTGTCACTCCAGCAGTCCTACAAAAGGGAGCAGATTCCTTACATGCTAACCACAGGATTCTGAACCCTTCCTCCCCCTTCTTTTTTATTTTCACCCACCAAGAAGGTTTCTGTGAAACCAAAAAAAGAAGCAAAAGGGAGCTGACCTCTCCGCTGATGGAAAGATGAGATAAACTTTCCAGAAATACCTCCCAAATCACAGGCCAGCTGTTGATCACAAAAAGAGAGGGCCGGTGTTGCTGTTTCCAAAGTGGATTTTGTTTTCCCCAATTATTTTGGATTAAAAGTAAAATACCAAGTAGAAGGAAACATCCCCAACTGCTCTAGCTTTCTTGACAGGCCAAGGACAATGGCCCCTGACATGCCCAGTCACTGGACATTGCGTGGTCCCACTGATTCACAGCCCTAAGTGGCCTCAACAGGAATGAGAAGGGACTCTCTCTCATGACTCTGAACATCTATAAGATGATGATGGTCAGGGGGAAAGAAGGAAGAAATTGATAGAAAGGAAGAATAATGGTCACCAATCCCACTGGGAGGATAACCCACTGTTATATTGCATATTACAATTCCATGATTTCTAGGCAGTTTGAACAAGGCAAGTTTCAACCTCAAAAATGTCAATGAATTAAAGAGCAGTTTGGGCAACTCTTTTTCAGATCATATTAATTACTTCGCAGAGGATGGTGAGCAGTAGGCTCAGGGTCCAGAAGGAGTTAGTGCACTGCCAAAGCTGCTGTTGAAAATCACAGAACCAGTGCTGTTTCATTCATGAATCTTGTCTAAGCCCAAACAGAACTCTCTGGCAAGAGGCTCCCCCAGCTAATTATTTGCAAGTAGAACTGTTGGATGCAGAGGTCATAGACAATCTCTAAATTGCTGTGTCTTTGAAATCTTTGGCTTGACTGAAATAGCCCATCAGAGCAGAGTGATTATGTCCTGCAGGAGAAGAGGCACTGGAGGCAGAGGTGCCCAGTGTGGCCTGTCTCCCTTATCAGGCAGGACTGCTCCCCGGGGTGTAGGCCTCCTAATGCTTTGTTTACTCTAAATTTAAACTTTCCAAGTCACAGGAGTTCCATCATTGCCACTAAGACCCTGCTTGACCATGTAATTTGCTCTCAGGGATTTTTTTCCACTTTGTGTTTTAAGCTTTCCCTTTCTTTAATCCCACGACTTTTGGTTATGCATCCTTTTGTATTTCCTCAGCCTAGACCTCCTCTCCCTTTGAAGTCGACCCTGTATACAGATTAAGTTTCCTACTGTTAGGAAATGTAGGTAATGTTAATTAGGTGATATTTGTAATGCAGTTTTTATCTGGTCCTTCTATTTGGTGAACATGTTCCTGCTCTTTGTGAATAGCTGTTTCTGGGCTCTTTCAAGGCCCTGCCAGAGGAGCACTGGTGAATCCTGCTGGTGTTTTAACATCCCAGTCCAGTGCTGCCTCCCTGACTGTTCTGCTGGCGTTTACTCCTCCCATAGCAGAGCTGGTGACAGGGAATGCATGCCCAGTTTTCAGCTCTTTATTTCACAGTCTGGTATGTTTATGTGAATCACCAAATATGTGGGCATAGTTCTCTTCTGCTGACACTGCCATGAGCACTGCAAGGTCCATGGGAGAGTGATAAGAGATAGCTAGTAGAGCACCAAAACCTGCTATAGATCAGGATTCAGGGCCTTTGATCTCTTCAAGTGATGCCAGATAGAATGCTGCAATTTGGGCAAAGCTGAATTGGTTTCTAGTGGAGCAGGCTGGGAATGTGGCTTGATGAAGCCATAGGCAGGTAACCTGTGCCTCATCAGCATGGATTTCACTTCCTCATGTAGTCTGTGCTTCCTAGTTGCTGATTGTTGGAAAATCTTCTTGCTCCATGGACTTCAGTAAATTGCATGAATGAATAGAGATGAATGTTCAATCTTCAGAAATAGGACCTGTAAATAAGCTTTCAACTTGAAAGCATGAAGTTTATAGAGTGTTTTAAAGTATTGCCAATGTTCAGGGGTAGATAAAAGAGGATCAAAATTCAAATGAAATATGACATGAAACCATTAGGGATTCCTGCTGCCTTGTTTGTTGTATTTACTTCTTCCCATTGCAAAAACTGTGAAGGTGCACCAATATAAGTGTTGATGTAACTCCACCATAATGGCCATGCCTGGACTGAATTTGACCTAAAAATGCTTAAAATTCCTGGTATCTTCTTGCATAAAGTTCTTAGTACAAGTCTCTGCCCATCTTCATTTGACTGCACACAGCTCTGGTACGTTCATGCAACTTGCTCTGTGAGTTACTCTCCTCAGCAACACACAATTTGGGCAATTATTTAGTAGGTCTCCTCTGTGTAATTTCATGCATGACTGACGTGCCCCGCAGTCATCCTTATGCTCCTTTGAAGATGGAGGCTGTGCAGGCAGCAGCCCCATGGCAAAGTCCCCGTTCCTGTTGAGTTTCACTGTTGGCTTCTATGGGTCCAAAATTTCGCCCTAAGCGTGTTGAATCTATGAACTGCTCCGAGGGACCAAGAACTGAGATAAGTTTAATTGCCTTGGGCGTTAAGCTCAGTTGTGGTTTATTTTAAGCATGCAGGGGAAGCACTTCTTGAAGAGTGATTTGAAGAGACAGGCTAAAAACGAGCACACCCTTGGGAATGGCTGGGGATGGCCTCCTTGCAGAGCTCGCATCCAGCTCCACATTTAAAAGGTTGTTATCTAATGAGCACAAGCAATTACTTAGCTAATGAGCACAACAAAATGAGCACGAGAAATGTGTTTCTTCTGCAGTGGCCGCTAGAAAGACACAATTTTGAGCTTGAGGCTGCCCTTGCTTTAAGACCCGGGTCACCACAGGAAGATTAATCCAGGGCATAAATCAAAGGGGTTAGATTAGTGTTTGTTTTACTTGAATTCACATTTCTTGCTCTCTTATCTCCTCTAAATCTTGCAGCTTCTTAGCTCACTCATGAACCAGAGAATGGAATGGGTTTAAACAGCCACAACTTCCCTCCTGAGCGCTGGCTGTCAGCCCTCAGGCCTGAATTACCGCTGTAACGCAATTATAAAATGGCACAGTGCAATTAATGTGTCTTCCCTCCCTTTTCATGCCAGACAGGAATTCCTCCTCCACCTTCTTCAGTTGGAGTGATTTTTATAATATAATCTAATCTGAGGTGACTTTATTTAGCTTTAGTCAGGGGTCTACCAGACTTGGAGACATAAGGAGCTGATTGTACGTCCCAATTAGGGACGGTTCTATGGGCCTACTGGTATTCTTTTGAAAGTTCAGATTGTTTGTGGGCCTCTTTCTGTTTGGCTTTGTGGTTGTGTTTTCCCACCTTTTCAGCTGGGAGTGACAACCAGAACAACAAGGAAAACACAGAATGAATTGCCTACATTTTTCCATCCATTGAGCAACCATGTGAGCACAAGACATTCCCTCACTACCAAGTGAACTCCCAGCCTTCCTGGTGCCAGTCTAGCTGGTATCTGCAAATACTTCAGAAACAACATCTGCATCTGCCAGAGATCTGATACTGCCTAGATGTATGAGTTTTGAGAGTAAGGCCAGAAAGCCAAGGTCTTGGCTGCTGGTAAACACCAGAACCCCTGGACCTGCAGGGAACTGTACCTTTGGGAGATCATCTGGGCACACATGTTCTGCACAGTGTTTAAGAAGATGCTGGTACATAGCACCTACTGATGAGAGCAGTGGGAAAGAAGATTTCTGTGCATACAAGGATAGGTAAAAATTATATGTGCAAGTTTTTAAGTTAACGTTAAGGCTAGTGTAACAACTTTGTTTTTCTATTTTTAATCAAGAAAATGCACAGTAAGTTACTATTAATTTTCTTTGCATTTTTCCTGATGTATTTCACTGAGGATTGAACATATTTTTTTTATTTTACTCTTTATGGACATATTTCATTATGCATAAGACATTACTCAAACAGTATACAGGAAATCAGAAATCGTGAAGATTTTTTTATATTTTCAGGAAAAAAGCCCTTTGGGGGAGGTAAAATAGAGTTACATGAATGAAAAGGAAATACTGATTTCTTTCCCCCCATGAAACTTCTCAGAGTCATGGCTATTGTCAAATTAAATTGGAACCGTAGCTAAACACTACAACAAATTAGTAAAAGGCATATTGAGCCCCAAGAACACTTCACTTTTTTTCTGTGGTCTCACAATGGCATAGACGACTTTTGCTCCTTAATTTAGTTACAAATTTCTCCCTATGGCTGTGTTTTTTGCTGCCCTGTTCCACCCTTTGCATACCACAGGAAGTACGCTCAGGAGGTTTCACTTATGTGGAATACAAGGAAAAAGCAAGAGCTGCCAAAAGTTAGAGCAGAGCCAAGACAAAGAGGCACTACCTGAAGGCTGCCCATGTCCATGGTTCTCTGAGGTCAGTGAATTGTTGTCTTGGCTCCTGGTGCTGAGCCTAAGGATAGTTGAACAAGTGCTGCTCAGGTATCTCAGCTGAGGTTTTCAAAGTTGTTTTCTTGTTGGCCTAACTCAGTCTCTGCTGAAACCCAGGGAGGTTTTCCAGCTGGTTTTCATAGCACCCATTACACAACACTGAAGGCTCTTGAAGCCCAGCCCTCTGCTGTGAACAGGTTTGTTGACCACAAACCCAAGTCTACTGCCTTTGAGGGGAGAAAGCTTCCCTAGAGGGAAAGGAAACATTTGGAGTGCCGCTTCTTTCCCTTTGCTCCATATTTTTGGTTCTATTTGGGGGTAAGCACAGCCACGGCTGTCCAGTGCCAGAAAATCCTTTCAGGTGCACAATGATTTGGAGAGAATTTCTCTCCATATGTGTAGCCCTCCAGAGTTGTTTCAGTTGTTCTTTGCTTTTTGAGATGAAAAGAGATATCTGTGCTGGGTCCTCGCTTAAATTCCTTTGCAACTCACTGGATTTTGCATTAAATTAAATTTCACATGCTGAGTGAGCAGCCAACCCTTATGAGCCTAGAGGAAAGAATATGCTGTTTCTGTGCATTTTAATGTGACGGTCAAGCTGGGGCTAATGCTCCCAGGCACCTCCTTCAGTGTTCACCTTTCAGCCTTTCCATCCTAAACCCTGTATTTTTAAACAAGATGCCTGCGTTTTATTACCTTTGTAAGTGGAAAACAACAGCATATGTTCTCTGCCCGCTAGAAAAGGCCTGGATTGTTTTGGTTTGAACTTTAAAATAAAGGTCAGACTTGAGGCGGGCATGAATTCCTGCATGTGTCAGCCCAAAAGGTGAAAGCTTTAGGAAGTTATGAGCGACCGCAAATGAGGCAGCTTCAAATTGCACTTGAAACTGGAACAGCTGTTGTTCAGAGCGTGACATTCAGAGTTATAATGCTAAAGATTCTATATATTACATTCAGGGAGAACTCGAAAATAGAAAACAGTCACTGAAGCAGAGAGAAAATTAGTTTGGGTGGCACATGGTAGAGCAGGAACAGCCTTTATAATAATGGCACAGGGAGAAGATTGTGGGAAAGCCCAAATATCGAGGTGGGTGTAAGAAAAGTGAACAGAGAGAAGACAAAAGAGACCAGGGGAGTCTAGGGAAATTTCTGAGGAAGGATTTTCCAGTACCTCCTTGCAAGTGAAAATTAATTGTTTTGGGGCTGGAATTCACAGCTCTGTATCACAGAGACTTAACGAGGCTGGTGGATTACCTCGCTCTGTGGTCTCAAAGTGCTCTGACAGGTTCATGTGTGTCAGGAAAACATTATGGTAATTTTAGCGCTTTAGGGGCTCTACAGGAGTACATAAATACCACCTAAGCCATCCAGCTGAGTTTAAAACTTAATTACTGCCCCACTCAATAATATTCTCCCCCCCACCACTGCTTTAGAGGATCATAGGGTTAAAAGAAATCATTAATCTTCCTTAATGAAGCTATTTTCTAGCAGGAGACAGAATGTCTTGCCCCTGTGGATTCTGAGATGGAGTTTTTGTGAGTGTTATGAATGGGGGAGTGGGGAGCAAGCACTAGAGGAAAAGCAGAAAAGGGGGTAGGACCCAAAATGCCAGGGGTGAGAGAACCCTCTGACTCACAGCCCCTTCCTGAGTTTAGCTAAAAGAATGTAATAATCATGGGGGAAGATGAATGAACCCTATTAAAAACTGACTAAGTTGGCTGTGTAACAGTGTTCCCACCACAACTACTAATTATTGGAATACCAGCAATTTATATATATATTTATACCAGCTTTTATATGACTGAGACAAGAGCTCTCTTGAAATTGTGCATCTCCAGAGAAATCTAAAGCAGATTGGTGGTGGCAGAGTTTGAGTCTTTACTTTTAACTGTCAAGGTGAATCCATGTCCTCAAAGCTGCTTTTCCTGGAATTCTACTATCTTATATTACTATTAAATTGCATGTAAATGTTTCAAAATCTCTGTGATCATCCCAGGGCAAATCATTCCTTTTGCACCCATGCAAGGGGATGAAAACCTGCTCCTTAAAATAGTGCCAGGAGCACTGAGTCCACGGCTCCTGTGGTACCCAGTGTGTTGAGCACCATCAGCTGCCTCGTGCCAGGGCTGGTTATGGAGGCAAGGACAGCCTTGTCTTTCTGCAGTTTGTCTCTGTCTGACGTTCCCTTTGGTGGGGACACTGAAGTGCTTTTGTTTGTCTATTTCTCTGTGCATCCCTGGCTGCAGAAGATGCTGGATGAGTGCCAGGACAGGCGGAGCTGCCAGTTCCTCGTCAACAGCCGGCTGTTCGGGACGGATCCGTGCCCTGGGACCAGCAAGTACCTCCTCGTGTGGTACAAGTGCAGGCCAAGTAAGTATTTCTCTATCCAATCTGTTTGCTATGTTGAGACCAAACCATTCTCATACTTAAAACTCACCAGAGAGGCCTTCTAGGACTTCTTGTTCCCTTCCACCTCTATTTTCAGCGTAAGATGACCCCCGGTGTGGAGCATTTCCCTTTTCCCCCCCACTGGCAGTCTTCCTTCAGAGCTGGGTGCCTCAGGCAGGCCCTGGCCATGGTGGTGTGGCAGGAACCTCACCTGCCCACGCTGTGCCATAAGCCAGCTTTTAACTGCTCCCAGGCTGGGAAATATTAGCCTGTGTTTTGCATAATCTCATTAGCTGTATTTAAATTAAATGGGGCTGGATACTGGGGGTGCAGTCATGCGTGCTGCGGAGGAGTGAGCCCAGCACAGCTTTGGCTCAGGACAACCAATGCCCTCTTGGCCAATTCCTGGCCCCAGCAGGGGAGTTAGCACAGCCTGGACACCATTCTCCATCAGGGCTTTGGAAGCAGACACATTAGTTTGGAGATGGATCATGTTTGGTGTGGACTGATGTCAGCTGGAGAACAGAACCTGTTTCTACTTGAGCACAAGTCTGATGAGGAGCATCTGAGGGAGCTATGGGTGTTTAGCCTGGAGAAAAAGAGGCTCAAAGGGGACCTTATCACTCTCTACAACTACCTGAAAGGACGTTGTAGCGAGATGGGGGTCAGTCTCTTCTCCCAAGTAACAAATGATAAGACAAGAGGAAATGGCCTCAGGTTGCACCAGGGCAGGATCTAAAAATTGGAAAAATCTCTTTACTGAAAGGATGGTCAAGCATTGTAACAGGCTGCCCTGTTCCACCCTTCCAAGGGAAGTGGTGGAATGACTGTGGTTGGAAGTATTCAAAAATGTGTAAATGTGCTGCTTAGGAACATGGTTTAACACTGGACTTGGCAGTGCTGGGCTAATGATTGCACTCGGTGATCTTCGAGGTCTTTTCCAACCTTAATGATTCTGTGAATGAACTGAACATGGCATATTAACTGGACATGGCAATTAGTCTGGACATGGCATTTCAGACCAGCCTGAAGTTTTTTAGATGACATAACGAACATGGTACCAGCATCATATCGGCAAAATTTTTTGGGGAAGAAACAAAAAATGAAAGTTTTCACAGGGGAGAAAACCAGATCTGACTTCAGAAAAGGTTTGAAACAAAAGCAGAAACATTCAGAGCCAGCAGCAGCACAGAAGAAGACTTTTNACAGCCCCTTCCTGAGTTTAGCTAAAAGAATGTAATAATCATGGGGGAAGATGAATGAACCCTATTAAAAACTGACTAAGTTGGCTGTGTAACAGTGTTCCCACCACAACTACTAATTATTGGAATACCAGCAATTTATATATATATTTATACCAGCTTTTATATGACTGAGACAAGAGCTCTCTTGAAATTGTGCATCTCCAGAGAAATCTAAAGCAGATTGGTGGTGGCAGAGTTTGAGTCTTTACTTTTAACTGTCAAGGTGAATCCATGTCCTCAAAGCTGCTTTTCCTGGAATTCTACTATCTTATATTACTATTAAATTGCATGTAAATGTTTCAAAATCTCTGTGATCATCCCAGGGCAAATCATTCCTTTTGCACCCATGCAAGGGGATGAAAACCTGCTCCTTAAAATAGTGCCAGGAGCACTGAGTCCACGGCTCCTGTGGTACCCAGTGTGTTGAGCACCATCAGCTGCCTCGTGCCAGGGCTGGTTATGGAGGCAAGGACAGCCTTGTCTTTCTGCAGTTTGTCTCTGTCTGACGTTCCCTTTGGTGGGGACACTGAAGTGCTTTTGTTTGTCTATTTCTCTGTGCATCCCTGGCTGCAGAAGATGCTGGATGAGTGCCAGGACAGGCGGAGCTGCCAGTTCCTCGTCAACAGCCGGCTGTTCGGGACGGATCCGTGCCCTGGGACCAGCAAGTACCTCCTCGTGTGGTACAAGTGCAGGCCAAGTAAGTATTTCTCTATCCAATCTGTTTGCTATGTTGAGACCAAACCATTCTCATACTTAAAACTCACCAGAGAGGCCTTCTAGGACTTCTTGTTCCCTTCCACCTCTATTTTCAGCGTAAGATGACCCCCGGTGTGGAGCATTTCCCTTTTCCCCCCCACTGGCAGTCTTCCTTCAGAGCTGGGTGCCTCAGGCAGGCCCTGGCCATGGTGGTGTGGCAGGAACCTCACCTGCCCACGCTGTGCCATAAGCCAGCTTTTAACTGCTCCCAGGCTGGGAAATATTAGCCTGTGTTTTGCATAATCTCATTAGCTGTATTTAAATTAAATGGGGCTGGATACTGGGGGTGCAGTCATGCGTGCTGCGGAGGAGTGAGCCCAGCACAGCTTTGGCTCAGGACAACCAATGCCCTCTTGGCCAATTCCTGGCCCCAGCAGGGGAGTTAGCACAGCCTGGACACCATTCTCCATCAGGGCTTTGGAAGCAGACACATTAGTTTGGAGATGGATCATGTTTGGTGTGGACTGATGTCAGCTGGAGAACAGAACCTGTTTCTACTTGAGCACAAGTCTGATGAGGAGCATCTGAGGGAGCTATGGGTGTTTAGCCTGGAGAAAAAGAGGCTCAAAGGGGACCTTATCACTCTCTACAACTACCTGAAAGGACGTTGTAGCGAGATGGGGGTCAGTCTCTTCTCCCAAGTAACAAATGATAAGACAAGAGGAAATGGCCTCAGGTTGCACCAGGGCAGGATCTAAAAATTGGAAAAATCTCTTTACTGAAAGGATGGTCAAGCATTGTAACAGGCTGCCCTGTTCCACCCTTCCAAGGGAAGTGGTGGAATGACTGTGGTTGGAAGTATTCAAAAATGTGTAAATGTGCTGCTTAGGAACATGGTTTAACACTGGACTTGGCAGTGCTGGGCTAATGATTGCACTCGGTGATCTTCGAGGTCTTTTCCAACCTTAATGATTCTGTGAATGAACTGAACATGGCATATTAACTGGACATGGCAATTAGTCTGGACATGGCATTTCAGACCAGCCTGAAGTTTTTTAGATGACATAACTAACATGGTACCAGCATCATATCGGCAAAATTTTTTGGGGAAGAAACAAAAAATGAAAGTTTTCACAGGGGAGAAAACCAGATCTGACTTCAGAAAAGGTTTGAAACAAAAGCAGAAACATTCAGAGCCAGCAGCAGCACAGAAGAAGACTTTTTGTCCCAGCAGGCAGAGACCTGTGCTAGTGAAGTGAAGGGATCTGGCCAGATCTGTGAGGAATTTAAATCAGAAGTAGGTAATGAAGCACCTGCATTTGTTGTGGGATTTTCTCGAGTGATTGTAACATCCCTTGGTGGGTGAGAAATGCATCTCTTGGAGAGGGATGATTAGCAGGGTGTTCTGACAAGTCCTCCTGAACCTGCAGGGTTTGTGTCAAAGCTCACTGGAGAAATCTGACTACTGAGGCCTGCGCTGAACTTCTGAAAGTACTTCAGGACCCGTCTGTGCATAAACATTTATGGCTTGGCATTCTTTGCTAATTACAGATATGGTAGAAAAGAAGGAGTTTGTCAGTGTGTAGGGTAGGTGATTTTCCTGAAAGAGAGCAGGGGAAACTGCTTGAAACCATTTCCCCAAGACATTTTTCAGGCTACTTCAATTTTGCAGGGTGAAACAGAAATTATTAGAATCTGACAGAAATTATTGTTTCTTAGTGATTGAGCAAACTTTTAATCAGAACCTACTAGATTAATAGCAATGTTTGAAATATGTGAGAATTAGCTTTGCTCAGAGATACCAGATCATTGTCAGCCTTTCCCTAATGATTCAAAATGTTAATTTTGAGCCTCACAAACAGTACCTAGTGCTGTTGTGAGTTCAATAAGCCTTTCCACCTTTCTGTAGGGAGAAGGCCGATGATGGGACTGAGGAATGATGGATCCACAGAAGGCAAAATATAGGACCATGAGAAATTTTGGTGGGCTTTTTGGGTTATTGACTATTTCAGTATTGTTTATGAGCTGTAAGTGAATATATGCTTAAAAGCTGAACCCCAAAACCGTGGTCCTAGGAAGAATTGACCTGTTCCAGAAAGTCTGAGCACACAGAGTTATAATCAAAGAGCATCAGAGAGTCCTTGTCAAGAGCTCACTGCCTGGCACAGGGTTCGATCCATAACTTTACCAAAAGACAAATACAATTTTTTGAGTTCTATTTCTGAATTTGTCTTTCTTAACAGCAGACATAACAGAAATACTTTAATAAGAATGTATTTATGGTCTGAATTGTCTTGAATTGATAGGGATATCTATTTCTTTTTGTTGCCTATTGAGGGAGCCTGTTATGGTCATGTCACTGAAGAAGTTGTTTTGGTTAAGCACCTACCTAGGTAAAGTGGACGTGAATATTCTTGTACACAGGTGTTGTATATTTTGGGAAGCAGTCTGTAGAGTTTGGACAGGACATCTTTGGTATAAAATAAGGACACTCAAGCCCTCCCACTGTCAGAGTCATGCTGGAGCCTCAAAAGGCCCCTGAACCTCTAGAGGTAGTTATCTAAAGAGAAAGACTTCCTTGAAAGAAAGCAAAGCTGAAGTTAGTGGCATTTGCTTGTACCTTTGCTGAAGAATAACGAGATGGTGCAGTCATCCCCTGGAGCCACTGTCACTGCAGTTATGTCTCCCTGACATTCTCCTGCCTTTGAAATCGAGTGGTTCCGATGCTCGCTTGCTGCGTGGGGTTCATGCACAAGGCAAGGTGCTATTTTGGTTTCTCGTGGGCAGAATTTCAAGGAGATGGAGGACAGTAAACCATGCTGAAACTGAAAGACAAAGATTTTTCAGATGCTGGGGCTCGAGGGAGCAGGGCAATGAGGGGCTGTCTCCTGTACTTATCCCTCAGAGACTGCTTTCTCTGGAAGCAGGGAAAACTTGTGTAGAGGTGTTGTGGCTCACCTCCTCTAGAAATGAAAAGAAATAGTTCAGAGAAGTGCATGCTTAATAAGAAGCAGTGAGAAATTAATTTGTGTGTTTTTTGGGAAGTCTTGTGCTATTCATGGTCCCCTCTGATCCAATAGATGGATCTGGGATCTAATGGACACTCCTCTTGCATGTACAGGACTCAGATATGTGCATGAAACTGCTTTTACATGTCAGGAGTTTGACAGTCCTGAGTATTCTCTGTGCCTGTAAATAAATAAATAAATACATGATATGTGCATACTTTTAATTTTAAAGTTTAGGATGTTTAAGGAGATCTGATATGATCAATAAAATGCTCTGTTCTGTCTCAATGTGGGGCAAGGGAGATTTACTTATAACTGCTTTGTGATTTGAGGGCCAAGATTAATCAAAGTATATATATGTACAGAGGCTTAGATTTTATTTTTTAGTTGACACGGTGGTGTTCGATCGAAGTTTGGACTCGATGATCTTGGCCTCTTCCAACCTCAATGATTCTATGGCTTATTTTATTTTTCTATAACGTGTGTGCCTTAGTTTCTAACATGTACTACCCTTTGGGAGGATGTTCAAAGGCACAGTACAGGTCTCAGCAGAGCACAGCTTGTGCTTCTAACCTTGGAGGTGCCTCTGCAAATCCTCGTGCTGGCCACAGCCTCAGCAGAGCCCCTGCAGGGTCCCTGCAGCTCAAGGTGGGGATGTGTTGCTGCAGCACTGACTCCTGGAGTTGTTCTCTCCTAATGTGAATGTAATTTGGCATTTAGCACTGGCCAGAGAGGGTTTCCAGTGGGAAGTCTGGGTATGGCCACCCTGTTTTAGAAGTTAAAAAAATTGGTGTGAATGGTGGTGCCATGCCAGTGAGCCTCAGTGCCAGGGAATGGGCACATTCAATTTATCAGGGTCAATGTATCCTGAGATCCACATCCAAAGCACATTGAAACCTAGGATCAAACCCTGAACACACACAGGACTTCAATCTCCAGGGTACCTTTCAGGATCATTAAAAAATTGCACATAAATTCAATTATTTCCCAGGTAACATGCTGATTTGATTTAGACCCATTAAGTGTAATTACTGGGTGGGCTGCAGGAACAGATAATTAGAGGGAATTGACATACTATTTAATTGGTCTAACATGAATTCCCTCTAACCGAAATCTGGATTCACCAATATTATTCAAACAATTCAGTGTTTGTTCATCCCCCTCACTTCAGAGACAGAGAACCGTGTAAGATTGTGTGTTATTGTAAGCTGGGAAATATTTGCTCCGTGTGCCAGACTTTCTGGAGGGGCTGTATGATCTAATCCCGGCTGGGAACAGGATCTGTGGGGCTTCCCAAGTCATGCTGAAGAAATAATTTCACCTCTGTGCATCCCAGCAATACCAGTGCAGCTGATTTTACTGGGGTTGGTCTCTGCTCTGGGCTGTTGCACCAGCAGGGATCCATCTGCCCCTGCCCAGCAGCTCCTTGCCCCTTGTGGTTTTTTTTGTTTTTTAGTTATTTTTTTTGGCTTTGCTGTTTCAAAAGTGTCAATGCTCCTGAACAAAATGGGGATACAAATGTTTGCCCTGCTCTGCAGAGGGAATCTTAGGATGATATGTGTTGTCTGAGTGGCCATTTGCTGGCAGTGCTGTCGAGAAAGGAGAGGGTTCCTATCCTATTTATTTGACTTACTCCATGAGACCCCCACATGGTGCCGTTCTCTTGTGTCCTCCTTTGCCATTGCCACACTGTCTTGGATGCACTGAGTCCTTCTCAGCTCTGAAGAGCCTAAAGCTGCAGCTTCCCATAATGCTGTAGTGATATTTTCCCTCTTTTCTCTTGGGCAGTTACTACTTTAGCTTATTACTTCAAGGAACCTGGGAGGCATCATCTCCATCCAATGTTTTTTAAAATTATTATTATTTCATTTTAAAATGCTGAATAAAGCAGCTGGATGTGATAATTGAAGGATGGTGGGTATGAAGCCCCCCTGTACTTATCATCCCAGTGATGTAGCAAAGTGTAAATCCAAACTTTGCTGCTCTACCTTCTATTCACAAATGTAAGCCTGAAGCCTTTGAAGTTTCAGAAAGCCTGGATTGTGACCTGGGCTCCAATTTCAGCTCAAATCCCTCTGTAACAATACAAAAACATATTTGGGAAAGGAACATCAAGGCTCTGAGAAAAGTATCTGAGAAGGAAACTTAAGTTTTTTGGCAAGGGATGAAGTGCCAAAGGTTTGCGAGGGGTTTGGAGGAGGAAAGGGGGTGAGGGAGGTCACTTTGTTCTGGTTTGGAACCTGTAGCGTTGATTTATGGGAAAAACCTTTGGGCTGAGAATCAACTGGACACATGTTTTGAAGAGAACAGGCCTTCATTCTCTTCACCATAGATTTGATAAAATGCAAGATAAAAAGGTAAGAAGTCCAGTTAATTCTTGTGAAAAGTCAATGACTTTTTTCCAAACATGGGAATGCCCATTCTGATGTCCTTACCAAAATCTTACTTAGATAATTTTATTTTTCTTAACGGTCCTAGACAGCTTTAATTAGAAAGCAACTGAATTTAAAAATCAGTTAGGAATTAATGCCAATTAGATCACCTTCTGATAAAAGTGTCATCTTTAAAATTTATGCTGTCATGTAGAGACAGAGCTGCCATGTTGTGTCCCAGGAGTGTCTGCCTTTTGGTGAAGATGTGTAATTTTCTTTGCCAGGAGTACTTCAAAACCTGTGCAAACAGCAAAATACAATTAGTGTTCCAGAGCTGTTCCAGCTATCAAAGAACTGTGAAGAGTCCTGCTCTGTGTTGTGATTTCATGTCTCCTGGTGAAATGGTCAGGTCTGCTCATCAGATTTCAGCTGAAATGGCTGAAAAGTACGGAAAGGAGGTTTTGAAAGGACCACCTAGGCTTGCAGTGAGTGCCTCTTGTTCAGCTTTTAATTTCCCTACAACCCATTCCTTCAGTATTGAATCTTGTGTGGGCTTTGCCGTTGGCTTTGCTTGGCTGAGGATTGCACCTTTTCCGTTACATTCAGTGAACACAGCCTGAAAAGCCTCATCTCCTCACACATCCTCAAGGCTTTCATTCCCTAGACAGAATTTGTAAAATGCTGTGAGCAAGAGCAGAGAGCTATAGAAAATACAGAGGTTTTGTAGAAGTTTAAGATGGGAGCAAAGAAGGACCTAAATGTATTCCTGGTGGCTTTATGGTGATTGATTTTAGTGCAGGGATAGATTGGTAATTCAGTAGCCATCAACCCTTTCAGAAAAACATTAATCTCCTTCATCAGACAGGTTTATTGGTGGCAAGAGAAGTTCACTGCATTGTTTGCTGCATTGCTTTTTGGTGGGCCAGGCTTCCCAAAGCAGCGCAATGGAGCCAGAGGTGTTTAATGGGCACATCCCCCTGGCCCAGCCACTGAGGCAACAGAACGAGCCTTTTGCCTCCTGCATTCATCAGCTCTCTCTCTCTTATCTGTATTATTTCAAAACTGTTAAGGTGGTGCTGGGAGTGGAAATTTATAAGGGCAATAAAACCTCAGGCAGCAACCGCTGTGGTGATGAAAAGGTGCAAATAAAGGAACGTTGTAAATAACAGAGGACAGATCTATCAGCCCACGATCAGGGCCAGAGAAATGCTAATGCTAATGATTAATATTGTTTTAAGCTGTTGATGCACAGAGATTTTCAGGAGCTGTCAAATAGCCCTATCTTTGTGGCACACTAATCACTCAACTGCCAGGAGGAGGATTAAGAGCAATGTGTGATTCCATTGTCAGCAAATGCAGAGATTTTTGCCAGTTTAATGATAAATATGATTGCAATATGAATACAATATATTAACTAATGCAATAGATGTAAACATGATATTATCACTAATGTAATCATATTATACTATTTTTTATTATAATCATAGTTTCCTGCCCCTGCAGAGAAGGAAACTGCTGCTGGACCTTGGAGAGTTAAAAAAAAAAAGAATCAAAAAATAATCCCATTTTTCTTTCAAACATAATCAGTCAGCCCTGATTGACAGAGTAAAGAGTCAGTGAAAACCATGGTGTTTCTTCAATGTAGATACTAGGATCCACTTTGCTGGGTCAGGTCTCCAGTAGCTCCAGATGTGAACCACTAAAAAAGACAAATTCTGGAATCTGGCTAAATTATATAAATGCTAGAGCTGTGACTTTTACAGATCCTCTTTTTCCTTGTGATTTAATTTTTCTGTGGCATCCTGGGAAAAAAACCCAAACAAACAAGGGATAACAATACTCTTTTTTCAAGCCATGAGTTTTAAGTGAAGGGTTAGATCACAGCCTTTCAGTGCTGGGATAGGTGAGTCACTAGCAGCTCCCTGAGCTCCCTGTGTTCCTCAGGAGATCCAGCCCATCCTTGGGCACCTGTGGTACCTTTCTGTGCTGGCAGTGGAGGCTGTGTGGTGGCTGCTCCTTCAGGTGTCAGAAATGGCTTTGACTGCTGGCAGAGGCAAAGGGACCTGGGAGTTTTCTTCTCAGAAGAACAAGGAGTGTCCTTGGAGCCATTAACCAGAACACAGGGAAACCAAGTTGTTAAAAATGGAGCCTGTAAGTCTAAATTGCAACACAGTCCTGCTATGGTAGAGGTTTGCAAGCTCTGAACGACAGATGTCAAGGTTTGGTGGTGTACTAGTGAAGAACTGAGATGCAAAGCATGTCCCACGAGCCATATTCTTAAAACCAAACGGAGATGCTGCAGAGGTTGACTTCTGTGGAAGTTTGGATCTGTTGTATTGACTCCACAGCTTAAACCATGAGTGTAGGAGTCATAGAACAGAGAAGTAACTTTATACAGTGCTTCTGCAGGAGATCCTCTATGTGGACTTATTCAAGACAGAAAATATAGATCAATTGTTCTCCTCAAATAAATGTCTTTTAGAATAAAAACCCCCAAAACTAAAAAACAGAGAAGAGTAAATCTTCTCTGGGGTATTGTCATGGTAATAAACTCTTTCCAATACTGTGCATTTCTTCATTATTTTTTCAATATCAGTCCTACACTTGGTTTGCAAATTAACGACACTTTTTAAAAACAGGTATCTCCTGATATTTTCAGCACTTTATCATACTAATGGTATATCAAGCTCTTCTTACTTACACACTTATTTTTCTGACTACTTCAAAGGCACTGGAGGCTGTCACCTATTCATGTCTCTGCAAACCGGGACTTCTAAAGCATCCATGATAAATTTTGAAGATTTGGTTACTGTATTTCTCTCAGCTACATTTTTTTTTCTTCTCAGGCAAAGCCATTGAGGGAATACTGTGTGTTTAATTATTTAGGACAGGAGTGAATTAGCTTTTAATCTAGTAGACCTCATTTTCCCATATTGTGTGCTCTAGGCAACCCAGTGGGTTATATATAAATATATCAATCAGGTATCCTTTTAATGTTCCTGTGTCAGAATTATTATCACCATTATTTAACATCTGGAGAAGACTGTTTTAATGATATAAGACTAAGGTCTCCCTTCCAGCTATTTTAATAATAACTTTGAGCAGCATTACTCCAGATTTATATAATCACCGGAAGCGCAGAACAAAACTGCTGTGAGCAGTGGTGCTAATGAAGTCCTTTTCCTTATATATCTTCCAGTTACTTTTCCTTAGTGCATCTTTCCCATCTTTTCATTGGAGTACAGAAGTTTTGGCTGGGCTTCCCATGTTGCCTCCCATGGTGTAGCTAGTCCAGCTTTAAGTCCATGATAGCTGGCCAAGTTTACAGTTTACAGTTTATTAGCTGGCTGGTTTACAGGTCATAAATCCATGTTGGTTGACTGGTGGGACAGTGCAATGTTGACAACCAGTTTTGGCACCTATTTGGCTCGCTTCTGAAATTGGCTACCAGTTCTTAAAAAAACGTACAGGGACTTCACTACATTTGTCATCTCGATGTTTCTGTCAAATTTCACTGAACTTTAGCCAGCAGGTCCTTGGAAGCAGGACTAACAAATGGTGAGGCAGAGGCTCAGGCAGCAGAGCACCAGTAAGTCATAGCTGCTGCAGAAATTTAGCCCAATTTCATTAATGGAAGAAACAGGAAGAGAATTAAATTTATTCTGGCCTCCCAGGTGTTATTTTTGACTCCCATCTCACAGTCTAGTGCACATATTTTGATATTTTTCCCCTTTTTCCTCCTTAGATAGCCATATATCTCTCTTTGTCCAACAGGAAAGCGCAACTAGGTGCATCTGAACTCTACTTTGGAAATGAAATGTAGCAGTTAATTTGCAGCACTGCCAGCCTTTTCACAGCAGAATATAAAAGGGCAACTACTTCAGACTAATGAAAGTGACAGTGGGGAGAGGTGCCTTTTAAACAGTGCAAATTGGATGGGTGCATCAGGAATGTAATTTTAAAGGAATCTGACAAGGTCGTTTGCAAAGAAGAATCTTCTTACATGTCGAAAGGGTTTTAGACCTCCAAAACTTGGCACTCTTGAGTTTTCAGGGTACTTTTGAAGTTGGCAGGCTGCCTATTTAATATAATTCTGGACTGTCATCCAAATTGTATCTTTCAGAGTTTCAGACTATCTCCTGTAGAAGTAAGCGGCGCATGCCAGGCTGCCGAGGGTGGCAAACTTCAGTTCTTAAAAATTAAATCAGACCATCTTCACTAAAAGTTTCTCAAGGGAAAATTGAACTGAAATGATGTCAAAAGATATTTCCATGCAAATGTATGAATTTATGACACTTAACTTTTTTTTGTGCTCCAAATTAAAGGTAAAATCCTTTTTAGATTCCTTTGAAATGAGGGAATCACCAGGTAGCCCACAGTAAAATGCTTGTGGGGGAATGGTAGCGAGGGTTGTACTCAAGGACTCTGGAGATGTTTGCTGTCCTGGAAAGATTTCCTCCACCCAACCCTGCCTAGGGGACTGCTGACTGGATTGATATGGATTTATTCAAATCCTGATATGAAAGTTCTCGTTAGTAGCAGGTTCACATGGATTAGGAGGAAGCTCTGGAACTTGGAATATGAGGAGCATGTCATAAGTGAAGTTGGAAGAAAACAAAAAAGCGAGGAGCCATAGCAATGTGAACTGGTCTAAATAGTAGGCATTTGTCACTGGGAGAAACTTCTGATGTATGTTGACTTGTACCTTGATAGGATAAGGGGGAATGGCTTTTAGTCAAATCTAAATCTAAATCTAAATCTACTCTTTAAAAGAGGGTGGATTCAGATATTAGGAAGAAATCCTTTACACTGAGGAGACACTGGATCAGGTTGCCCATAGAAACTGTGACTGCCCCATGCCTGGAAGTGTTCAAGGCCAGGTTGGATGGGGCTTGGAGCAACCTGGGATTGTGGAAGGTGTCCCTGCCCATAGCAGGGGATTGGAACTGGATGATCTTTAAGGTCCCTTCTAACCCAAACCATTTTAAGATTCCATGAATCTGTGAAATACATTCAGGGTCTTGGAGGCCAGAACCTGCTTATATCTTTCAAAGAGCAAAAGAGGATAAAATACTGAAATAACAAACGCTTGCTTGAAATGAAAAGAAAGTAGATATATAAGATAGGAATAGGAGCATGGGGAACAGGCTGTGGTGCATCGACTGGAAAATATTCTTTTGATACAATTGTCTTCTTCTCCATGAGGTGTAGTAGTCAGTGAATGCTGTCCAAGACAACTTTGTTCTCACTGCTTTGAGATGCACCCCCTTATTTTAATTTTGGGAGGATGGACTTAGTTCTCCTTATCCCTAAAAATATTCTCTGTATTTTACAGAAGTTCCTGGGAATTAGCTGATTGTGTACAAAAGAATATAAAAACAGGGGTCACAGGTTACTAGGGAAGGGTACTGAATGGGTATCTCCAAGATGAGCTGTTCATAGGCAGTCCTGTGCACAGCACTCTTATTCAAAGATGCTGCTTAGAGGTGTCTGTCCTAGTGTTCAATAAGTTTTCTGTCTTGGAAACTCATTTTCCTAGTTCCCACAGAAGGGATGGAAACAGGTACTCACTATACTCATCCTTCACATGACTAACAGGATCACTGGAACAACTTGCCCAAGGAAGCTGTGAAGTCTCAATCCTTGCAGGTGTTAAAAGCTTGAATGGATATGGCCCTCAGCCATCTGCTGCTCTTGGTGACTCTGGTCTGAACATGGGGATTGGCCCTGACATTCTCCAGAGGTGCTTTTTCTCCTCAGTGACTCAGTGAATTGTGGTCTGGAGTGACTACATCCACAGTAAAAAGTTCAAATTTCCATGGTTAACCCTTGCTTTGGCTTCTCTCTTTAGGTTGACACAAAAAATTGCTATGTGGTGACTTTTGCAATGTAAATATTCTGCCTGAACATGAGCTGAGATCACCAAAATCTCACCACATGCGTTATCGCCATCTTTATTATTTGGGGATGGCTTCCAGTGTCCAGAAAAGTTTGTTGAATTTTAACTGGTGACTAAAAGGTTGTGTGTTCCACTAGTGCATCTCAGCTGTCCCACTTTACAATCCATCCATGCCTGAGAGGTGCAGTAGGAGCTGGAGGAGGGAAGAGTGACAGGAAGCATTGGAGATGTACCCACCATTAACACACTTCTTGTGGAGAGATGGCTGAGTGGGGAAGAGAGTTCTTCCTGTGCCCTTTTTCACAGACCAGCACAAACCACCACCCATTAGTTAAATTTAGTCATTTATCAGCTGAAGGGAATTAGGTGATGGTGGAAAGGCTGGATATAATGAAGAGTTATGAGTTTCAAGGCAAGAAATGTTCTTTGTTTTGTGTGGCATGAAGAGGAACATCTTAGAAAACTGGGGCGAAGGTGAGCAGGGCAAAAATTGGGTTAAAGACAAATTATTGGCTGAGATGAAGTGCAGTTCGGTTCTGAAGTGACTTCTTGGGTGCAGTCATGTTAATTTAACAGTTATAATCCAAGAAAGTCTTCTATGGGAAACAATCCTGACCTGATAAGGAATTGGGCAAAACCATCTCTGTTTCCTCCAAATTCACTTTCTTTGCTCACATCCTCAATTCTAAGATTTAAGTCCTCTAGGATTTTGTGAAGAAAACAGATTTCTCTTTACATGTATTTCCAACTCTTTGATCTGGGAAATAGGGTCAGCTATTATGCACTGATTATGTGAAGTATGAATACTTTGATTAGCAAAATTTAATAATTTTTTCCACAAGTTCTGTTCAAAAATGTAATTTTAGGCAAGGTGGACCTCTGGCATTAATGCATTTAATAATTTTCTTTAGGAGCTTTTATCTGTAAGGTCTTGTGGAGATTGAGGCAATTGACATTTAGTTTTGAGCTTCCAAATCATGATCATTCAGAAAATTCTTGTGAGCCATAAGCAAAAATGTTCTTAAGACACTGGATAAATGTATTTACTATTGGTCATACAGGTTAATATAATTGCACACATCCAATAATTACAAAAGGTTTTCTTATTGACTTTACTCTTGGAGAGAGACCATTTTTCTATTAGAAACATTTATAATTGTTTTCCTGTAATTGTCCGAGCTAAGGTACAATTGTGTCATATAATGACCTTTAAAAATGTGTCTCGAAAAGCCTGCAGCTGTTCCCTCCTTGGGTTCTCTCTACTGAGTTATATTTAAGCCAGTGTCTCTGAAACCAGGCAGTAATAAAAGGGATATTATCCTTAGCAAATATCTTAATCATGGTAAATCTCTGTTGCCCTACAAATGACTGCGTGGGGGATTAGAGTGGAGTAAGCCATTTGCTGAATATCACTGCCACCTTTCAGAGGCCATTTAAGCGTGTTTAATTTTTCAGGGTGAAACATGAAACCCACTAATACAAATGTTTGCATTTGGCCTGAATTATACCCAGACTGTAACAGTTAGAGCAGGCTTAGGACCAGATTGTGAGTGATCTGTACGAGGCCAGTTCTGCTTGGGAGAGTGAGAGAGAAAAATGCGTATTTGTTCCCAGTCCCAGCTATTTTATGTCACTTGCGCTGCCTCAGTTTTTTTCAATATTTACGTAAGGCTATTATGGAGTGAAGTGCCAGTAAATATATGAATGATGCTTAGCTCTGTATCTTTTTCATATCAATCACAGTCCTTACTGTCATCCAGTGCCTGGGAGCCATCAGTGTCTGGCTTGGATTCATCCTGGCTAAAATGGAGAGGTGACAATGCTATATTTTCAGGGACTTCTGTCCTCCATAGCATCACTTTCTATCTGTTTCGTTATGCAGATTTCTATCAGGTTGCCCAGAAACACTGAGACTCCCTGTTTTCCAGTGATCAAGCTTAAGGGAACCTTTTGGTAGACTGAATTACTACTGTACGTTTCATGCTTTCTTTTCTCCTTCCTTTTTTCCTTTCTTTTAATAAAGCAATGTCTTCTCTCTGTACCAGCCCAGGTGATTACACCCCTAACCAGTCTGGACTCAGCCAGAGCCTTGGGAACTGGTGGCTCCAGGAGGTGTTTCCTGGGGCAGAATTCAGTGACTGTGAGGTGACATCTGTTTCAGGTGGCACAACCCTCTTACTCCACACCGCAGTGTGCCAGGAACACATCACCCATAAACCCCCCTTGTTCCCAAGGAATGCGCACTCAGGTTCACCTCCCCAGCCTGATTTCTGGAGCCTTCCATCAGGCAGATTTCCCCATAAGCTCTGAACACAACTTTCCAGAACGACTATGAGGGTAAGAATGGCAAATGCGAGAGGCAGTGTTCTGTTGTTCGTAGGATCATGGAATCATAGAACAGTTTGGGTTGGAAAGGACTTTAATCTCATTCCAACCCACCTGCCATGGGCAGGGACACCTTCCACTAGACCAGGTTGCTCAGGGCCCCATCCAGCCTGGCCTTGAACACTTCCAGGGATGGGGCAGCCACAGCTTCTCTATTCCAGTCCCTCACTACCCTCCCAGTAAATAATTTGTTCATAATATCCAATGTAAACCTGCTCTTCTCCAGCTTAAGGCCATTCCCCATGTCCAATCACTACATATCCTTGTGAAAAGTCCCTCTCCAGCTCTCTTGTAGCCCCTTTAGGAACTGGAGGAAGTTGTTGTTGATTGTCCCATGACTGCTGGACTGATCTTCAGCAAAGGTGTGCATGTCTGCCCATCCCGGTGTTTACTGTGCTCGATGCAATATTCTCTGTGTTTAAGTCCCAGGCAAGTTTCCAAATGACAAGCCCTGACTTTGAATGGTCAGGAGAATTTAATAAATGTTCTAAGGACCTTAAATGAGACCACATGACATGTAGTTAAGCAATCAGTTATACTTGTTAATTGGGAGATGTAGCTAATAGTAACCAAATTGAAAGAGGAAATTGCGTTAGTGCCTTGCAAGAAATAAGACCTTCACAGAGGACCCTCTCATTAGAGACTCCACAATTGTCCTGTTTCTGAACTTAATCACCTATTTCATATTTCAACCACTTCAGCCAGTCACAAGTATTCTTTTCTGTGACAGTGGTTTAACATAAACTATGCAGAAGTTGTCCTATTGGAGATTTTGTGTCTTTGTGCTTTTAGCTTGAATTCATGTTTTTTCCCTAGGGAAAAAAGAAATTCTGTTAAGTCAATAAAGTTTTATTATACTCTGTTAAGTTTTCTACTGTATAGGCAGGTTAAAGCTTTGATTCATTTTCCCTTATGGAAGAAACAAAATTCGTGTGGGAGACAATTACAGGTGAAGATGAAACCCCTTGGTGTGTTCAGTGTATCTTTTAGATGCTTTCATGATGATTCTGGGTGAAATGCCTACATAGATAAAATGGTCATAGAATAATAGAATGATTTGGTTTAGAAAAGTCTTCTAAAATCATCAAGTCCAACTATTAACCTGACACTATCAAATCCACCACTCAGTCTTCACAGGTATATGAGGTTTCTCTCTCTTACTCTGAAGTTGCAAAGTGCTTCTATTTCTGATTCCTGCCACTGTTTTATACTCAGCTGGTCGTGGGTTTATCCCTGTAGGTACTGCTGATTGATGTCTGCTCTTTTCACACACTCTTCCATGAATGAGTGAGGTCGTAATTGTGTCTTCATCTAGACAGATGAATCAGAAAGTGTTTTCGCTTTCACTAAATATTTTAGAGGTTTGAATGTTTCTCTGCAGTGGGATAAAAACTAGAAACATTCAGAGATTTTAGTAAAAAGGCTGCAGAGTGTGAAGGAAAATTATGTACTGGAATAGGGTCCAAGGTTAAGCTTCTCAGCTGGACTGTGAAGGTTTGGATCAGGGTTTTCACATTCCAGTTGATGCTCTCATCACCAGGTAATTGGCTATTTTGAGGGGGCTGTTTTTTGGCTTCAAGTAGGAATTTCCAGGTTGAGCATGAGAAGTCATTTTGTTCTGAGATGTTTCTTTTAAATCAGCATGCCCCTGTTTTGGTATAACACATTTTTTCCATGCAGTTTCTTCTGCAAAAGTCTAATCTAAATTAAAAATTAGCCCTTTTTTGAGCATGGATTAAACCAATGACCTCCGGAGAAGTCTTCCAACCTAAATTCTTCTATGATTCAACCTGGAAAAATTACCCTCCAATACGAAAAAATTATACTTGAACCTAAAGTTACAATACAGTAAAAAATGTCACATTAAGTGCCAAATGCCATGCTCTAAAGACTTAAGTATTAACTTACAAACTAATTATTAGCTAGTGTTCTCAGTTGCTGAGTAGTTGTATGCATATGGACTTTGCATAAGTTCTCATATATATATATGTGTGTGTGTGTATGTGTGTGTGTGTGTGTGTGTGTGATATTAGACACAGAGAACCATGTAAGGGAAGGACATAAATCATGGTTATGCCAGTCAGTGACACAGGGGCAGCCCCAGGCACTGGCTGGTGCTCGTGTGCTCTATGGCACAACTTTGACCTGGTACAAGTGGAGGCATTCAAGAGGAAATCACTGATCATGCTCAGGATTTTACCATGGGTCACAAACCCTTCCCATTTAGCAATCTGAGTGCTGTTGTGGCTACATTTCAAGTGGTAAATAACATAAGCAAGTGGAAGGTCACTCTACAGAGGCTGGGCAGGTTGAGCTTGTATTCCTGGCTGTGCCCTGAGTTGGCTGGGGTGCCCATAGACATGCCACTTCAGTTTTTTAGTCTCTTTATGCCACTTCCATTTTCTTAGTCTCTTTCTTTCACACGTGTAAATGTCTTGCTGTAAAGACTCAGCTCTTCAAAACAGTGTTTGTTTTCCGTGGTGTGTTGGCAGGCACACATGGGGAGGACCTATTCCAGGTTGGGACCTCTAGAGGTTCCCATAATCCAGACAATAATAGTAAAGAGAAGGGAGTGACACGTGATTTCTTATGAAATGACTGTCCAGTCTTCTTGAGAGATGTAAACTGAGTGATTGTTCTGTGCATACCAGCCTTACAAGAGCAAGGGTGCCCATTTCAAGAAGGATTTGGGGAAAAGCTTTTGCATATCTGTGTTTGCAACAGGCAGGAGCAGCTCCCAAAATTAACAAATTTAGTGTAGCTTCTATTGGATCTGTCATGGGAGAACTGCTGTGAAAAAAAAAGCCATGGAGCATGATTATGTTTGCATTTGAGCTGCTGTGATATAGAATAAATACTTGGCACATAAAGGGCTGGTCTGTGGATGAGAAAGGTTCCTAAAGATAGGCTTTTACCCTCCCTTGCCATATTACCACATAGGAAACATTCAAATGCCCTACCTTATGTCTGCAAAATGAAATTATTGGCTATTTAACAGAACTGACATGTGCTGGGTTGAGATATGTTCATTAAATATGTTTATAATGCCAGAGAGGGAACGTGTAATGGGAGAGATGAGTGCTCCTGTAGCAAATGCAGTGCCAAGGCTGGGGTTGTGCCAAGGCTGGGGTTGTGCTAAGGCTGGGGTTGTGCTGGGAGCTGAGGTGCTCCCCTGGGCCCAGAATCACTTCTACCTCTGCCAAGCTCACCCCATGGGCAGATGAGAGGGTCCTGCCCTGCTGGGAGCTCACCTCTGGATCAGTAATTAGGTGGTTTTTTTCTTCCAGATGAATACAAGAGCAAAGTAGCCTGTGAGGATGACAAGCTGAGGCTAAGCTGTAAGAAGAGCATGGTGATAGCCATTTACTCTGCTCTCTTTGGGAGGACACAAGGAGGCAGCTTGGAGTGCCCATACCAAAACCTCGGGATGCCCATGACTGGTAAGCAGGGGAATGGCTTGATGACATGCTGATGTGGGCAGGGTGATTTCATTTACTGTCATCACAGCAGAGCTGGCACAGATCCTGGTTAGAAAAGCAGGACTGGGACATGCAACCTGCCATGGTGGTGTTCCTGATGTGTGGCACCCTGACAGCTGTGGTGAGCTTCAGCACGAGCACCAAACTGAGGTGCAGCTATGTGTCCTAGCTGAGTTACCAAGCCACAGGCTTTTCACAGATCCATCTGATTATGTGATTGAAGGTGCTTAAATTTCTTGTTCAATTTTCTTTTTGGTGGTTCATACAATGAACCTCTGCCTGTAATATGAAGGAGCATATTATCTGGGGATGTCATGTACCACCTGCAGCCACCGAAGCCTTGACATTGCATTTAAACTTCTACTGAAGTTAAAGCAAAGGGAGAAAATTCAAAAAGCAAGTTGTTGAGTTTCATCAGGTTATGGTTGGCTTACAGTACCTTCAAGTAGCTTCTTAACTCTCAGACTATCAGAGTCTCTTACAAGTCATGAGTTAAAGATAAATAATTGAAAAACATTCACTGGAACTGTCTGTTCTTGAGCCAATGTGAAATGACTTTGAATATTTTAGGTTGTGGCAGAGAAAGCAACAGTCACAGTACAAAATCCTGTGCTCAGCATTCCTCATAATTCTTCCCTGCAGAGCTGAGAGGGAATTAACTGGTTTTCCAAAGGAATTGCTTCCAGAGAGGGAAAGGCTTCAGAGGAGACTGCACAGGGAAGCTTGATCTGGTGCTATTGCTTGTGCTGGGATCTGTTCAGCTCTATCTGGGGATCTTTGGCTTCACAGCTGCTGATCCAAATCCCTTAAGGAGTTAAATGCTATTCAAATGGAAGCGTGTCAAGTGAGCACTTGGAAATATGACATGCAGGTGATGGGTGTCAGTAGAAACCCAGAGGTGGAATGAGGCTGGTCAGGTTGCTTGTGCAGTGTGGTGACTGTCTTACTTCTGTAGCTGTGAAAATCTGAGCACTTGCAGCACAGCTGAGTAGTGCAGGGTCTCCTACCCAGTCCCACGGGTGAGATGCGTGACAACAGAGTCAACATCCTGCAAAAAGTTATCTCCTCTATCCTGAGGTGACCAGGGCTCCTGGATGTGCTCCTGTAGTCCCCCACTTGCCAGGTAGCAGAAGCCAAAACAGATGTGTGTGACAGGTTAGCCTGGACCTCTCTGGTGTGGTGTTTGGGATGGGCTGAGTGTGTGCTGTGGTTGCTGTGGTGGTTTGGCTGCTGGGCTAGAACTTGCCACACTGGTGAAACAGGACGGGTCTCTGGAGCAGACCCCACTCTGTTGTCCTTGCTGAGACAGCAGGAACAGGCACTTGCCAGCGACAAGGCACCAGCACAGGGACCCCCTCTTCAGTGTCAGCGTGAAGCAAAACTGTGTGAAGCCACAAAGGGTAAAGTTTCATGCTTCTTTGTCCAGATGCACAGTCCTGAAACTTGTACTGTCTGAGATCAGGGTATGTGGCACCAGAAGATGGGACGGGAGGCACAAACAAGCAGGGAGAACAAGCAGTGGGGTCTGACAGCAGGGCTGCACGTGCCATAGTATCTCTACTGCCTGTATGCCCTGCTGTTCTCAAACTGGCCTTGTGAGCTCTACAAATTGGGATGTTTGCCCAAGGAAATGAGGTGTCAGATCCTAGAGTGCAGCACACAGTCTGCTGCTGGGATGAGGCAGGGCGTTCCTCCAGTGTCAGCTCTTAACTGAAACTACTTACCCGAGCAGGATCAGTACAAAGCACTGTAATATCAAGACAGGGGTGGGAATGCTGAGGAAACTATGCTAAAATCCAGCTCAAAGTTTTAAGCTGTGAACTGATGCTAAAAATGACTGAGTTTTTGGACAGGAGCAAATATCCACATGTTTGGAATTGCTGGGTTTTCAAGTATCTTAAGTCCTGGGGTGTTGTGGGAGTAGGTAATGTCTTGTGTGGATAACAGCAAAGGGAGGGTGGGAAGGATGTCTGGAACATCTGCTGACTGCATGCCCTGCAGGGCTGGGGAGGAGATGTGAGGAAGTCACCATGGAGCAGTGACTTCCTCAGGCTTTCCCAGGCATTTGGGCACTGTGTGTGTAGGGTGAAAGACTATAGCTGTTGATGCTGATGTTTCCTTGCACGCTGAAATCCTGAGCGAATTGTGGGGGCGGGGGTGAGCTTAAAGAAAATTGGGGGTGAGCAGATGGTCATCCCCAACTCACCATGCTCCAGCCCTTAAATCCCAGTCATCCCCAACTCACCATGCTCCAGCCCTTAAATCCCAGTCATGTTTGGCAGTGGTTGTTCAGGTTTCTTCAGCTACAGCTCGCTGATCCCCTTGGCATGAGGCAGTCTCTGCTTATCATGACCTTGCCTTCATCTACCCGTGTGAGCTGACCCAGCGGGGCAGAGCTCCAGTGATGCAGGAGTGGGAAGGTGAGTTGTGACTGTAGTTAGCATTTCTCTTGGCCCCACAGGAGAAGGATCCTTCATCCCAGAGGTGTAGGATCCTTCTCCAACCCAAATCAGCAAAAAGCACATTCACACTGTGCTTCCCCATGGCACCCTGCAAAACTCCCATTCCTGCCTCCAGTTACAGCAGTGACAGGAGCAGGTTGTGCTCCCAGGTGCCACGAGTGATTGTGGGAGCAGCACTCAGGGTCCCCCACCCTGCTTCAGAAACTCTGCTCCTCTCATGGGCCTGCCTAGCCCAGCAGGCATCTCTGTTCCTTCAGGAGCAGGTGGAAACATCACAATTTATAAATCAAAGCTTTTGCTAGCTGGAGAACATTTCCCTGCACGTTTCCACAGCCCTGCACTGTGGGGAGGGCTGCTCCGTGGCAGCCTTTGATCCCAGACATTCACAACAAGCTGATCTTACAAACACGGCCGTATGAGTCAGACTTTGCAGCAACAACCAGTTCCTGTAAGGCAGAACCCAACTATGTTCTGTACATGGGAGATTTATTCTGTTTGAATTTCATGGGACTGATGATTTGTGTCAAGTCTGAGCTTTGGCAAAAGGCCTTTTGCTGGGAAGTAGGCCCTGCACAAATTTGCGGTGATTTTATATCCACGCAGCCTGAGCTACTTGATGAATGAAGAAGTCATACTTGCCCCAAAAGTGGTGAAGTTTATCTTTTCTTCCTTGCCTAATGAAAAACGGTTCAGAAAATTTGACTCCAGTTTTCTTTCTGTGGACAACATGCACATTTTGATTGAATTTAGAAATCTACAGCTTCTACAGGTGAGGCTTTTAAAGAACTGAGGTCTAAGACAGGAAGGACAGGTGGCTTAAAAGAGTATTGCATATGTAAGGTAAACCAATTCACTTTGTGTTGTTTCTGCCTTGAAAAACAAAACCTTGTACTCCTGTAGAAGTGTTAACAAAACCTTGTACTCCTGAAGAAGTGTTGAGGAGATCAAGTCCACTAACAGTGAATTTCCTGGATTCTCCCTTAGGTGCTCAGGTGGTTTCTGAGGTATCCTGATGTTGCAATCCTTTTAACCCAGCTATTTAACCCAGCTATTTGGGTGATCAAAGATCCCCAAATCACCCTTCACATGCCATGCCATGCCGTGCCATACACATGCTTTGCCTTTGTATAATGTCTATAAGAATGTGCTTAGCACATCTGTGAAGAGAAAGTTATGGTGAAGAATTCCATCCTGTCCCTGTCATGTTCAAGTGAAAATCTGTCAGGATCCTCTATTAACTGGAAACATGCTGAAACTTGTGTCTCTGACCGTAATGGGAAACCCCTGCAAACAGCTGGACCCCTCCTTGAACGCCTTGGGAACTCTGAAAAGCTCCTAAAAGAATTTGACCTTATTTGTAACTCTCTTAATAAAGCCTTCACTTTGCTGCCAGCATGTGCAGAGAGCATACACAGAGCATGGGGAGGTCTCTGGGGAAAGGGCTATTTACAAGCAATGAACCATTAATATCCCTCAGCCAAGTGAGCCCTTTGCCCCTTTTTCCTGCTGTTTACAGCTGCCTCTGCCTGTATCTCCAAGTGGATTGTTTATTCCAAGAGAAGCAATTTTAAGAATGGCCTTTTCCTACATGTATGTGAGTGCAAGGTAGTGATCTAATTAGGAGACTGAGGAGGAAGAACTGGGATGTAAAATGATTACACTTTTTATTGCTTAGTGGAGCAATATCTTCGGTCATATTCAGGACACCTGATTTGTTCACGATTCATTTTTACAGTAGCTCCCCCTGAACCACAGAAAGTGAGATGGACGTGCTCAGCTGACCTCTAACATAGGATCCAAGACTCCTTCTCAAGGACCCTGTCTTTCTCCATCACGTATACAAAAAGTCCAAGGCAATTTAGTTGCTCATTCTGGGTAGAAGGAATCTGGGCTTGGTTTTGGAGTTGGTGCAAGATTGTGGGAACCCTGGCTCCACAGCCTTGCCCTGGGTCCTGGGGTGTGGGTTAAGCTGAGTACTCTGCTGAGAGTGAAATGTCCTTCTCACTTAACATGCAAGCTCTCTCCTGTGGCTCTGCAAAGGGGAAAAATGAATGTGTTTGCAAAGCCCTGAGGAAACTCAGATGGTCAGTGGCACTCTCTGACTCGTGGGATCTGATAATGGAAGAGCAGAGGAAGGAGTTCAGCAAATGAGCCAGTGCTTTAGGTGCTCATTCCCTGCCATTTTTCATTCTAATGCAGTGACAGAAGGTGATCTAACCCAGTTTGTTTTGATTTCCCCCTCTTAATGCAGATGTATGTAAGACTTGAAGCAGAGTCCTCATATAAATATTTATTACACCATATAAATAATGGACCCTTCTAGTTTGTTTGTCTGTGATCAGATCTAGCATGTGAATGAATATGAAATACATGCAGTAAAAAATCCATTTTATTGGAGGGTACATGTACCTGCCAGCTCAAGAGCTGGCTTTAAGAAACTGTTGCCCCTCTAGCTGTGCATTTCTGGCTCTCTTCTGCTTCACCATCCATGACCATTTTCCATCCTGTTTCCATCAGGACAAGGTTGTGGCTGTGCTCTGATCTTGGTCTTAGGTCAAATGTTTAAAAACAAAAGGCACCTAAAGCGTGGAGCTGGACCAATGAGGAGTAACCGCTGGCAAGGATGGGGAAGCAGAGGGTGGCTGGGATGGTGGGAATGGACAGAACACCCAGGGAAATCCGTGCTGGTCACACAATGCTGTGTAGCACAGCTGACCTTCAGAAGATTCAAGTGGCTGAAAGACTCTTGTGCTTCATCCTGGTTTCCCTCTCTGGCCTCTGCAGCAGCTGCAGTGCTGGTTCTGTGGGATGAGCAGCAGTTGGGGGGGTCAGACCCTGTCGTTCCTCTCTACAGAGCACACCAGGCTTCCAAAGCACCCCTCCTGTAGGTGTGACTGTGTATGCCTCGTTTACATTCAGGGCACAAGCTACTTTATTATGGGTATAGCTCATGATTAAGAACATGTTTTTAGAGGCCAGTCTGTTTGTATGCAATAAAACCCACAAGTATCCAACTCTGAAGGCTAAATAAATATCAGTTGCTGTTTAATTCACAGATCATACCTTATTAAATTTAAATTGAAGTACAGTTCCCATTTAGAATGCTGAGCTAAAGTGGGACAAAGCCTGCTTTCAGAAAGTTGTTCCTCAATTTTAGATCCTTTATGCATTTCACTTTTTGTCTCAAAACACCAGGAGGTAATTAAAATCACTTTACAGCTGTTTCTAGAAAACTCCAACTATTGTTGGATTCCATAGAGCCATAAAAATGATGTATATGAAGTTGTTTTTATATGCACACAATAGCTATTTTTTTAAAAAAATTAAGAAATCCATTCAAATGTGAGTCTGGACAAGATCTTTCTCTAAACCAAGGTTCAAGCTGGTTTTGAAATGCTGTTTACAGTGAAGTATGACCCCATGCAGTGATTGTAATTAAATATTCTGAAACTAGTAATTTAAATAGCACTAGCAGTCTCTGTGATGCTATTGTTATGATATTTGAAGAAGTAAAGTGAGTATTTGTATCAGTAATATCAACTTCTTTAGTAGCTGATCTTATAAAATATGTCCATTGCCCAATTATTAGTTAAAAGCAATCCCAAAAATATAATCCTAGCAATAAAAGGGCATAATTTAAGAGATTTAAATCTATAGCATCTCAATTTGTTTCCATGGAGTTGCTTTGAATGAAAACCTGTGTAACTTGTTCAAAACTGATAAAGTTCCTCTTAAACTAATTCAGATGTCACTCCAGAATATTGCAAAATTGCCACGCTGGTGAATTCTGAGCCTGAAAGACAAAGGTAACGTGAAACCCGTGAGTTTGCAGGCACGCCATGCTTTACTTTAGGAACCAAGAGCAAGAAGTGACTTGCAGGCTGTGTCAGCTGGGTAATCTCGTTGGAAAATGGGCAAGTGCTGCAGCTTCTGAAGTTCAGACCTTGCTTCAGCCTAGGTCTAGGCACTTGTTGACTATGCCCACGTTCAGGAAAAGACTTTTTTTGGGCTGTAATGAATAGGAAGGAGAAATGAACTCAAGGACTTCACAGAGCAGTAGATGCATTGAATGCACCATCCCTATCTTCTACTGAGTGGTGCTAAAGCTGTTGCCTTCTTTGCTGCTTATCTTGAATGCCTTACAGCCCACGACCAACCTTGCTGCAAATTAAATAAAAACATTTTACCGTCATTGCCAGACCAAAACTTCTTTGTTCTCTGAGACTTCTTGAAGCCATGTTTGAAGCTGTCCTTGGATTCTCATTTCAGCCCCCAAACCCGAGAAATGTTATTAATTTTCTCAACTTTGCACACTCTGAGTCAGTCCCAGCAAAACTGGAGGCTCGTACATTTTATCTGAGTTTTGGTTCCAGATACAGGGGTGAGAAGATGATTTAAGTTCATATTAATAAACCAGTTGTTTCTAAATGTAACTATAGGATTTGTAATTAAACCTGTAATCGATCCTTCAGTTGCAGTCTCTAAATGTGATTGGTTTCTTTAAAGATAATTTTCTCTTTTCTGGCCTACTGCTGAAGTTTCCAAAGTTTTGTGAACTGTGTAGTGGCTAATTTTTCTCTCTCTTTCTGTAAAACATACTTTTTTAATGTAAAGCTGGCCTTCTTTGCACATCCTTCTAATGTTTGGATATAGATTTCCTTTCTAGCAGTTGTTTTCAGTGACATTGTGCAAGACATGCATTCTATATACAGCTGTATCAATGTGAAATTCTCTGCTGCTATTTGCAATAATGATGATGACCATTTATCATTTTACAACTACCAGCAGGGAACTTCACCTTTTAATTGTTTTGGGTTTCTGCTCCTGAGCTTCTCCTGTGCATGTAAATATCCATCTGCTTCTGTACCTTTTATGTTTAAGGGCAGTCTTTGGTTTCTATTGGCTGAACTTCACATTGGTTTGTCTTAAGGATACTTAAGTATTTGTAGTTTGGTTTTCTCCCTCTTGTCTTGTGGATCTAGATCCAATTCACTTCTTGTGTCCACTACAGGGGCTTGTGTGCCATGGCAGGGAAGAGAAATCCAGAGTATTTCAGTTGCTCCCAGCTGAAACTGTGTGACAGCTTTACACTGATAAAGAAGTTACCTCCCCAGGCTGCCAACCGAGAGAGAAAGTGGACAAAATCCATCTTAACATTAACAGTTGTCTGCACTGGCTTTTAAAGAGAACATCAAACTTAATGGGCATGGGCTCAGTTGAAAATGTCTGGGGTTTGATGTACTGCACAGAGTACAGACTGACTGATTGATATTCCATGAAGACATCCTTCACAGGCTGCTGGATGGCTGATTTTGGCTGAAGGAGAGGCTGAGGCACCTCTAGCAGCTGTCCCTTTATGAAGGAGATGACATTTGTATCAACCACAGCTGATGGAACATCTTTAAAATATCTGAGAAACTGCCCAAAACCAGGAGAGCTTCCTTCCATCCTGCTTCTGATAGAGGTTCTTTTGTAGATTGAGGCAGTCACTCCTAGGTAAAATATGAAGGAATTTAGGCAGTTGCCTCACCTGCAAGGTTGGGGTTACTTTCTGCTTGTGTCCTTTTTGCCATTCCATTGAAATTTGCTTTCTCTTCTGGCAGACAAGTAGATAACCACAGCACTGATTCAGACATTTGTCAGCTTTCTTTGCAGGAACTAAATTTCTCCCCTCTTAGTTAATTGACTCCTACATCTTCCATCTTTCATCCTGTCCTCTGGGATTCATAGCTTCCAGCAAGTAACTTTTCTTCTTTTGTTCTTGAGCAGGAAATCAGGCTGTGTGTTTTGGAGAAAAATCCTGTCCTCCACTTGGGAGGAGTGTCCTGCTCGAGCTGTCAATTGTTTCTGAATTGCTTCCCTCAAGTGAAAACTTAAGTTGATCCTTTCACCTGCTCCTCAAAAGACAGCAAGGAAAGCTAGGGTTCTATTGATTGTTTAAATTTAAGATGTGGATCTGCTCCTGATGCCTTTACACTGAGCCAAAGCATCCCACAGCGTTTGTCTCTTGATCAGGTACCACCAGTCCTGTTCCAATTCCTAATCACTAACCTCACAGGCACTGCTGGAAATAGTATTTTAGGCAGTGATTCTCTTCCTGAAGCCTTTAATTGTGGCCAATCATTTGGTCTTTTTGACACTTCAAAGTCTTTCAGTTGGCTGAAAAAAGTGGAATGAGTGCCCCATTTCTCTTGAAAATTCACAGAGAGTCTGACTCATCCTCTTACGAGTGGGTGGAGTTTTTTCTCAGGCTCCATTTTTCTTTCTTTTTGAAGTGCATGCATGTTCATATTGGGTTGAGCTCCATGCCCTGCTGCCTCTCCAGATCCACGGACAGCCTTTGGAAAACTCCTACCCGGCAGCTTTAGAGCATGCTAACATATTCACCTGTCCAGCTGTGTGTGGTCCTGCTTGCTCTGCACAGCCTGTCTCATCTGTGCAGGAACCCACCTTTGCAGGCTCAGCGTGGTTGTGCCAGGTGAGTCTGATCATGAGCAAACAGATGAACAGATGTTCTCAAACATCTGCAATATGCCCAACTTCACTGTGGGATTAGTCACCCTTCTCAAAACTTGGGGTTTAAATCTGTTTGTGGATCCATCTGTGATGGCTGCTGCCTTGGAAGAGGCTCCAATCTCCACCAGAGCATCTAAGAGTTACCAAAATACAAAAATTAAAGAGTTGGGAAACATTCTTTCAAACTCAGATAGGTTTTGCAATCAAAAGCAGCCATGTATGGATCAGATTTCAGATTTGGATGTGTCACCCTTACTGGAGAAAAACAAGTAACACTGAGTAACCAAAATTAAGGATATGATTAATAGGCATTGGCTCCAGTTTCTTTTTCTTTTTTTCTTCACCAGAAAGAGGTAATAAAAAAATAGTCATGCTGGGAAGCAGCCTTAGACTGACTAAAATCCATTCATTGTGGTGAGCTTGATGATATGGGCATTACATCACCGAGACCAATTCCAGTTTTAAAGCCAACCCTGTCTGCAAGCTGCAGCTGGTAAAATCCTCCATCATGGCTCTGTTGCCCTGATTTGAGCTTTTGCCCTGACAGAGGCTGGACTGATAGAGTAGATCAAGGAGTTATATCATACTAAATGCCACTGGTAAGATGAATTACCCACTGAGGGCTTAGACTAAGGGCTGTGAAATCCAGCTGGCCAGTGGTCTGCATTTGTGAAGGGATCCTGGGAAAGGGAATTCACCTTGTACCAGGAGCAAGGCTGGAGGGACGTGCAACTTCTAGAAAGTGGAGCCAGAGGTAAAGAGAGTAAAGTGAGCTGATCCCACCCGCCCACAGCCCCAACTTTAGCTGAAAATACCATATTTGAAAAGCACAACTGATACCTTTAAACACTTTCACATGTGAAAGTTTCACCATGGCCAGGATTCATATTTGCTCTCTGGCAGTGTACTGAAGCAATCCAAGACTAATGAAAGCCAAGGGTAACTCTGGCCCGACCTCTCCAAGAGGGCTCTCTATCATCTCTGAGGTCTTAAAGCATTTTTTATTGCTGTACCGTGGGATTTGAGCTTTGTGGGCTTTAAGAGGTTCTCGGCAGGGGCCTGGCTCTGCTTAGCAGTACTTACCTCAGACTTAGTGATATGGTGTTTGCATTTGTGAGTGTCCTTCCCACATCTCTGACACATGGGATCACTGGTTTGTCACTGGTGCCAGGGTGGTATCTCATACAACATTTGGAATTTGCATTTAGCAAGCAAATAAGCAGCAAAAGGAAGGAGATCATAGATTATAAAATCATTAAGGTTGGAAAAGACCTCCAAGATCATCGAGTCCAACAGTAAGGTTGCCCTGAATGAGCATGACGTCTGCTACAATAAGTGCCATGTCTGATCTCCCACTTCTGAGGACCTGGAAAAAATTAATTTTGCCAGCTGAAGGGGACCACAGCCCAACTTTGCTGCACCACATTGCTGGGCTTGGCTTCCCTGCACCTTTTGGCAGGATAACTGCATGATTCATGGTTAAAAACCCTCTGTTTTCTCACTTCTGTGAGCTCTGAGGATGGGCACCTGGAGGTGAAGACTTCTGACCTGGAATCACCTCCTGAAGAGGTTCTTATAGAATTGGAGCTCTCACCTCAACAAGCTCTCACCTCAACAAGCTCTCTCCTCAACAAGGACTTATTTACATTTGGAAGTTAAATTACCTACATGCACTTCATAACATCCAACAGGAGTGAAGTTTGGTGTAAAAACACCGAGAAGCCTGAGACACAGGGGTAAAAGAAAAGACCATGTTGTCCCTTCTAAAGCTCTGAATGACATGGTGGTGACTGTGATTTATGAAGGTGCTCTAGTCTCATCTATCACTCAGCCAACTCTCAGATGTACTGTTGACATCTTCAGTGCTCGTTATTGAGGGAGTAAAGATGCTTGAATATGACATTTTGGCATCCAGCTAAATGAACTCCTTATCACAAACCCTTTGAAGTGTGTAAGGAAAATGGTCCCATTCGGAGGCTTTGATTGCTGCCCTTAGATATTCCAGTTCAATGTGTTATGTGGAGGATGAACATGTTGACAAACCAAGAAATCCAGGATGGGAGACAAAGCTAATTTCAGTGTTGGCATAGTCCTCCCTCAGAACACTGCAGGCTGCTTGCCCTGGCCTTTACGGGAATGCACAGGGCACTTTTGCTTAGAAATTTTGTGGAGGCAAAACCAGGGAAAATTCCCTGTTGTGAGGAAAAGGAAGTCTTTGGAGTGAATACTTGGTCAGAATTTGTGCCTAGACCCCATTTCTTTTTTTTCAGGGCTAGAAAAATATGACTGTTTCCAAGAGAATGGCTCAGGTCTTAACATGGGGAAAATGAGAAGAGTATTTAGATTTACCGGGTGGAAGCCTGTTTTTGTCAGTAGAGTTTAGTTGGATGCTGTAACATGGGTGCCTCAGATGACTTTCTGCCACTCCTGCCTTCACCAGATTTTGGTGTTCACTAGGGTCTGGAGGCCAGGGAAAACAGTAAGACTTGCCTAAATTGTTTGCAGCAAGACCCAAGGAAATGGAGAAGAAACCTCTAACCATGCTATATTGAAGTCACAGGGGCAGCCATTTAAAAGCAGTCAGAGATTGCTTGAAACATTCAGTAATGACCTGGATAATGGGAAAGAGTTTGTAGATGGTACCAAATTGGGCAGGACAGTTGTTACAGTTCAACTGGAATACTGAAATGTCCAGTTTGGGGTTTTCCAGGTAAAGAGAGATGTTGAAAAACTGGAGCAAGTCCAGTGAAACTCCACCAAGCTGGTCAGGGGCCTGGAGCACACAGCCTGTGGGGGAATGCTGAGGGGTATGGGGTTGTTCATTCTCCAGAAGAGAAAGCTCAGGGTGGGATTTTATTTCTGTTTTTTACTAAGGAATAGGTGGTTCTACAGAAGACTATTCCTGGAAACACACAGAAGAAAACAGCAGAAGATCACTGAAAGCAATGAACATGAGTCACAGCAGTAGAAACCTGATTACATACAAGGAAAAAATTCTTCACCTGGAGAGGGGCTTAGCCCAGGATCAAGTGTCCAAGGATTTTGGGAAATATTTCTCTGTGGAGATTTTCAAAACTTGCCTGGGCGAATTCCTGAGCAACCTGCAGTAACATCAAAGCTGGCTGTTCTGAGAGGGAAGGTTGGAGTGGATAGGCTCCAGATACTGCTTTCAGCTAAATTGTTGGATGGTTTATGTGCCGCAGTCCCAACAGGAGACGTTTCCCCTTGGATATATTTTTGATACTAAGGCTTGCAAAAAGCCCATGTAAAAGAGGCTTTTACAATCTTGGTGCCCTACTTTCTGTACGAGGGGCTTTCATCTTCACCTGTAATTGAAGCATAAAGAGTCCCTTCTGCTCTTCTGCTCATTTTGGCTGGTGCAGATTGAGCTGGAGCAGCCTGGCAGTTGGAGAGTTGAGGACTTCACTGCTGATATTTGTGAATATGGGTCCTGGTCTGTCCCCAGAGAAGTTGGGTATCTAGGGTTACATGTCTACTGGTAAATGAGTAGTACCAGGGGCACAATAGATCTGTACTGTGAAGGTGTAGCATGATCCATAGCATGGTTTGTTGCCTTGGCCCAGATAGCTCTCTCCTAGGCAGTCTGGAAGATCACAGAATTCTGGAATGGTTTGGGCTGGAATGGTCCTTAAAGATCATCTTGTTCCAATCCCCCTACCATGGCCAGGAACACCTTCCACTAAACCAGGTTGCTCAAAGCCCCATCCACCCCAAACTTGAACATTTCCAGGGATGGTTTGAGGGTGGTTGTAGGACAAGGACTGGGTATCATCACTCTCTTCTGGAGAGTGAGAGTGTTTAATAGCACAGTTGTGGGTTGTGGCATCACAGCTGGCCTCGGGGCCAGAGCTGGTCCAGGGTAAGTTTTCTTTTACCCCTGAATGTGTACCCAAACAGTGCAGACTGGACCCAGGCACTGCTAAAATGCCACGAAGGATTGCAGTGTTAGGACCTTCTCTGGCAGATGGAGCTACCTAGAAGAATCTGGGTGTCTTGGGCTATATGGAAGAGGGTCTTATAACTCAAACTACATCTGCACTGTTTGTTGGGCTGGTGAAGGGTCTAGGGTAGGGTCCCACAGTTCCCTCTGGGCAGCATGACATGTTGTTCTCAGTGCATACCGTGGGCAGGGCTGGGAAAATAAATGCAGTTACTACCTCGTAAAGGTAACATCAGGATTGTGCTCACCTGCCATGGTCACATCAGCTGGTCTGTGTTGGGTACAGTGAGAGAGACTCTGCTGCCTGGGCTTGTGGTGGCTGGCATCATGTCCGTGCAACTAAACCCTCCACCACATACTCCTGCTTTTACATCCAAAATACGGTAGGGGCCTTCTGCAAATGGACTATTAGGACAAGCCCTATTTTATCTCAGGCTATATTACCTGTTTGGAGGAATGCTAGTTGGCAAAATCATTCTAAGGTACAGGGTAGAACTTAAACAAAGGGAATAAAGGTGTGTCTACAGTTTAGCCCCCTTTGGTTTCCTAATAGAGATGATGCTGCTAAAGTCATTTTGGATGGAGACCATGGCCTGCTCAGAACTGCATGGGAGGAAGGAGGCCATCAATACCAGCACATGACTAGTGATAGCCAGAAAAGCTGTCAATGTTTGTGTGGTGGTATATGACAAATAAAACTCCTAGAAGCATTTTCAGTGTGCTGAATCTACAGCTTTGGCACTTGAAGAGTCAATCCAATCTGTTAAGGTGAAGAGCAGAGTCTGTAGTTTGTTACTGTATACATATTCTTACATAAGTAATGTCCCAAAGGCTGCCCATCTCTGGTGATGTTGGATGTAAAAGCCTTGTTGTGCCTCTCACAGGACCAGAAATGGGTAATTCCCCACATTCCCATGGACACAGTATGCTCCTGTGCCAGAGGGCGAGGCCCCTGAGCAGACAGCTGTGGGATGTTCTCTGTTTTGTGTGAGAACAATAACAAATAAAAAGAATAGGCACCCTCCATGAAATCCTCTGCAGCACTTAGATTTGGTGAGTTTCTCTAACTGGACATTCACAAAAAGACAATGAATCAGGATTGCTGCATGCCAGATGTTTCTACTGGAACCTCTAACACTCATTGGATCAGAAATCCCCTAAGGAAGTTTGAGTGGTTCAGTACGAAAATGTTCGCATGGGGCCTTCTGCTTTTGTCATTTGCAGAATGTGAAATGAAATGCTGCCTTTGATTTGAGAAAAGAGGCTCTCAAACCCTCTAGGCTTGGTTTTCTGTGGCTTTCCCGTGTCTCTCACAGCTTTTATTGTTATACTGGTTCTAGCACTCAATACCTTTTGAGGTCCATTTTCCCTTTCCCTGCCTCCTAATTAGTAACCTAAAGGGGTTTGTATTCCATTCTCTGTAGCTGTCCTGTTCCTTTTAGCAACAATTTGATGTTGAAGAAATGTCTCCATGTGAGTTTCCCCCTGAGCTTGGTCCTGGCTGGACAGTGAAGGCAAACTGTCAGTCTTGCACCTAAACATTCAAGACTTTATCTGTGCAAATTGTTCTTACCCTAGGTAAGAAAACAGGAAAAACCACCTGATAGAGAAAAATACTTGGGAAAACACTTTTGGAACTTCCCATATTCTAAATTTCTGGTATGAGAAATGCTTCTACTTTCATGGAATGAATGTGATTAAAACAGTATTTCTACTTATACGGTAGACGATATTACAATTTTTACACCTCATAGTAACTTTCATTAGATTTAGAAATACAACATCTAAGAGCAGCCAGGGACACTGATCACCTTTGTCTTTAGCAGGGGTCAGAGATGGGGATTTGAGACCCCTCTTGTGGTTATTACAAAGACGAAACGTGTTTTATTCTCAACCTTTTTTCTATGGATATATGGGGTTTTCTGATTCTTCAGTGTTCTTTCAATTTATTACAGATGTACACCTTCCCATGTGAACACAAAGACTTTTAAATATGGAAATCTCATATGTATGTGCTCTCACAGTCTGCAACTGGTAGATTATTTTTGGGCAATTTCTGTTGTGAATGGACCAATATTCAAAGACAGGTATTGTTTTTCCCTTTTAGAGTGTCAGTCAGCTACTGCTCTCCAGCTCATGATCAAGCGCTGCCATGGAAAAAGAAGCTGCAGTATATATGCCAGCACCTATGAATTTGGAGATCCTTGTTACCCAGGCATCCAAAAGCACCTTAATGTCATCTACACCTGTGGTAAGTTACAAAATTCTCTAACTCTCCCTGGGGTGGGTGTATGTTTGTTGAACATGGTGTGTGGAGAACAAGATGCAAAAAGTTGTTAAATTTCCAGTTAGGTCATGGTGATTCTTATTTGGTCAACAAGGGAAAGCTCTGGATCACCAGTGTGGTTTAATTGTGTCACTTTTTGTACTCATTGGCTTGACAGAAAAAGCAAAAAATGTGGAAATGGTATTTCATTAGCCCATTCAGTTGCTTCTTCAAGGGAGGAAAATCTGGTAGTGAAGTCAATTTGCTCAGTGGATGTTTGCACTCTGAATGTTGGCATCCTGCAGAAAAGCTGTTATCAGTAGGGTCCTTATTACTTTGTTTTGTATGTATTTGATTTTGTACCGTAGAATCAGGTGATTACCAGTCTGTACTCATCTATTGCATTAGTAGGAAATCACTCCCAAAATCTTCAGGTAAACATTACAACAATTTTTCTAACAAAATACTGTAATTATTTTAAAAAATAAATAAACAGTTGGTGCTCTCAGTTGGGAGCTTAAGTCATAGCATTGAGCAGACACTGTGCTCTTACCTGACTAGTCATCTTATTTTGCAACAGAGGAAAAATTGTTCCTGTCTGAGCCCTGTAGTATAAAAACAACATCTGTTTTCTTACTGTGATGACATTTTGGTCATTTGTAGCTGACATATTGAAAAATATTTCCTTCAGGGTTTTGCTTACATAGTTGTCACTGGGATCAGCTCAGTCTCTCTCTTTCTGAGTTCCTTTCTGCACCCATCTGGAAGTGGAAGTTTTGGTGCTGTACTGAATGTGCTGAGCAGACAGTGGAACACGTACTAAGGAGAATCTCTCTGTGCCCTCAGACAACAATGGGTCTGTGGCTCACTCTGTGTGTGTAACTGCAGGATGCTGAGTGTGACAGAAAGCATTTGAGATGGAGTCATGATCACATTTCGTGTAGTGGCTATAGCATGGTGGATGTGCAGCACCCTGAAGAGCAGGGACATTGATGCAGGAGCATCAGGCTCTGAGCTTGTCTGGCTGTTGTTTCATTTGGCAGGAGTGGCAGGAAAGTTGGGTTTTGTTTGAAGTGATGCAGCAAAAAGTAGCAAGGCTATCCATGCAAAACCCTGTGAATTTTCTAGTCAGGAAGGTGATGTTTTTATATCACTTTTCTCATAAAAAGACTGGAGAGAAGCTTATCCTCGTGGGGATTTCACAGAAATGAAGGCAATGCAGCAGGAAAAACAGGAGCTCCATCCCTCAAAAATCCAGGGAAAACAAACAGAGCCCCACGATGTATTTCCAAGAGATTTCTCCTTCAAAGGCCTCCACAGCCTTATTCTGGCATTGTGGTCCTGGTCTCAAAGTCCACTACAAAGGGCACTAATGATCTCTTAATCTGACCTTAATTCTCTAGTCCAAGCCTAACTGCATCAGGAAATGAGTCACGCTTAAGAGCACAAAATGGCATGTTTTGCTTTTCCGTGGGTGAAATCTGCCTCATCCTTTGAAGGTGGCCATGGCTCCTTTTCAAAACCATGATCTCAGACATGTCTCTGAGCTGGATTTTGTGATCAACAGACACATATTTCTCTCCTCAAACAGCAAAGTCCTTCAAAATGTGAAAATGAAATAAACAAGAAATCAAATTCCAGTTCCATGTGCTTGCTCCAGACAGAACTAAGTCCTGGAATTCTTTTAGAAGAAATGATAAAACCAAACAATTTGGTATTCTTATGGCCTAGAGAATGACAGTAGTGTCGAAAACCTCCCGCTGGCTGTCTCTGTGTTTCAGGTTTCCATAAAGCTGCACACATTATGGCTCCTGGTTAGTGCTCTCCTGCTTTCACCAAACCTGTTGGAGTGAAAGGCTGTGACAAATGCACATGACTGCACTTCCCTATGGCCTGTATCTCAATACATATCCCTGTTTCCCCCCTTTTACAGTTGGAAACATGTGGTCCCTTGCTGCAGTTTCCTGGAGAGTGGTGGAAGATGCAGTGACCCTGGCATAGCCTGGGAAATGTGATGGGTGTACAAATGGGTTTTTCTGAGCATCACTTCAACCCTTTTCGTCGCTGCTTCAGATAAGTGACCCCATCACTCTCTGAGATCAGGCAGTGCAGTCAGGCTGCTCCTCCCTGTCTGCCACACTCTGGCAGAAATGTCCTGCCATGTGTCAGCAGTTTGGACCATGGCACTGGTCTTACCTGTGAGAAAAACTGCAATGTGTCCTTGGCCAGTGTTACTGAGCTGCTGTGCTGCTTCAGAAGCTGTGGTGAGAGCAAGAACAGTGATGGACGTGGCCATGTGGGTGGAAGAACCTTCATGCAGGCATTTCGCATGTGAGGAACTTCAGTAACTGTGGGGACAGAGTGGCTGAACTCTGCTTTTGGTGCTAAAGCATGGGAAGGACTGGAAAGAGGCCAATATGTCTTCTTCTGATAGCAACTCATGAAAAAAATCTGCTGAGGAATTAATTTATGAGGTGACAAAAAGTAATATTAACTGAAAGCTCATGAGCTGTCAGCAGAAATCACAGCTGAGACAGACCCTGTGACAGGCTGGTGGTGTTTGTGTAGACCAGTGCCTAGGCAAGGGCTGGTGAGGTGTCTCTTATCTCCCAGTCCTGGCAGGAGAACATCTGCAAGGTCTCTCAGGTCATCATGTCCACACTGTTCTTCTCTAGCCTGACAGCAGGAGCTGGGCCCTATTTCAGATCTCCAAGAAGTGAATGGATGAGGCACCAACTTTGCTTTCTTTGAGGCATATTTTTTGGAGCTTCATTCCTCTAGCTTCCATTTTTTATTGGACATGAGAATTGCTGCCAGACACACACGATTTTGCTGATGAATCTGTTCTTAAATACAGGTGTCATCTAACTTTTTGCCCAGCTGTATATTTTTAAAATATTGATTGTAATTACTCCAGCCAGTGGGAATGTCTCAAGTCAGCAGTTCATATCAAATTATATCCCTTTGCATGGTGGGTTCAAGACCTGTTGGCATCACTTAGCTGGGAGGGAAATGCCACCAGTTCGTGTGTATGTACGAGATGATTGAAGCAAACAAGTCCCTGGCAGCCTGGTGTGATAGAGATCTCTTGTGTGCATTAGGGTCCCATTAGCCCAGCCAAGGAAGCAGATGAAAAAGCCTCCAACGTAAAAACGTTCCAAACCTGAACCTTGGCAGGAGCTAAAATACGAAATTTTGGCCCAAAGCCAGATTTATCTAATGGGATGGTGTGGAAGTTGGGATTTTCCAGTGTGTGGGTCCCATTACTGCACTAATAAATACATTAATTATTTTTTCAAATGGAAAAGGCAAGTTAATGCTGGGAAGCACATAAGGCACGGTGAGGTTGAGTTCTGAGTGTGACAACTGTACTAGAGGCAGATATAAAAATTTTAGCTCTGCCTTTCTTTAAAATACCCTGAAAATCTTAGAGGAGAAAAGAAAGTAAAAAGCATTAATGCAACTCAGAAAAATAATGCAATAAAGACTTACTACAAGTCTTTCTCTCCTTGTTTCCTCCTCCCCCAAACACCTCCCTTTTTCTCTTTCTTTAGTATAAAACATTGTAATATCTGTGAGTAGCTTGACAGTGGTTTGTACTTACTGATAAAACTTACTGTGCTCACGACCTTTTCATTTTCTTAATTGTCCAGTTATTAACTTCAAAGGCTCCCTTTAATTCATTGCATGTCTTTCCTCTCTGGTTTGCTAGACTTGTTTTTTTGGCCTGTGCTGAAGTCCTAACTGAGCACCACATTAAAACCTGTGGAATTTTTTCATGCACACAGTGCCACTTGGACCCAAGGAAGCATTGAAGTGTGTGCTTTATTTTAAGATCTATGGATAATTACCATGAAAGTTAAATATTTTCTCAAATCATTCCTTGAGTAGGGATGAGGGGCTTGTCTCTGTGTAAAGTGAAACCTTATTCTGAGCACTGGAAGTCAAGGGACCATTCAGAGTGTCCACTGTCCCCACTGCCAGACCTGCTTCCCTGTGCAGTCCATGGAGGCTGCAAATGTAAACCCTCTGCTAAGGGCCTGCTGTTCTTTAAATGCAGACATCCATCAGAAATGGTTTGATGAGAATAAAAGGAAAAAAAAAGGGATTGTGAATTTCTTTGTGTTCAGATGTGTTTCAGTGGGTTGGTTATCAGCCCTGATAACTGGTGACTTTTTAGTGCTGTGGTTGGACATGTGCTGAACAAAATGGAGGAAATATGGCCTTGGATGTGTTTTTGATGTGAATATCTGTCACACATTTAGATGTGTGCGTGCCTCCTGCTTGATTCATGCTCGCCAGGAAGAGGTCATTGGGCTGAGAGCTAATGAACTGCCATGGTAACTCATAAATTGCTTGGAAAATCCTGCAGTTCTGCCACATTAATAATCCTGCCATCCTGCTTTATGAGGCAATAAGCTGAGTCCCAGGGGCCAAGTGCTTCACATCCCAACGAGAGAACTGTGCAGGTAAAGAACAAAGCCTGAGCACAGGGACAGCAGCTACTGTTGCTTTGGGGTGTCTGGTGCTGCTGGGAGACCAAATGGGGTCAAGGAGAGGTGGTTGAGGTGCTCTGGGGCGGTGGGGCTGTGCTGACCTTTGCTTAGGAAAGCAGCCTGGCTCTCTCCAAAATGTTGTGTTTAAATAAATGTTTTTTCAAGTTGAACTGGAGGCAAGGTCTGTGTTGAACAAGGCAGCTCTGAGGTGGTTGCCCTCGTGATGGTTATGAGGAGGGAGGTAAAAAAGCTGCACAAATTCTCTCCTGTCCTCTCAAAGGGACTGTGCTCTGGTCCATTAGCTCCTGTGCAGTAAATCTATCAATGCCTCAGGCTGGATGAATGTAATGGTTCCTTTTGCTCTTAAAATTTATGAATTCATGAATGTAGAAAATGTATTTTTATCACTGCAAAAGCGCTTTCTGTTGCTATAAAACTCAATTCCAAGATCTGCAAAAAATAGAAAAAAAACAATTCCAGACTTCTAAGAAAAAACAAAAGCCTTTTACACCCCTTTGAAACAGGGCAATGCAGGCAGGGTCTTGCTAGAGACAGACATAGAATGTGTAATGCAGGCTTTCTTTCTTCAAAAGTTGAAATAACATTGCTGTTTACAAACAAATAAACATTGTAGGCAATCTAGCTCTAGGGATGTTCCACTGAATGTATAATGTCTGATAATGTTTGTTTAACTTGGCTTCTTGTATAATGCTGTGAAACAGAACTCACAGACATGTAGATTTGAAATTCATGGCCACATAGGTTTGGCCAACCAAATAAATAAAGAACAGCATAATGATTTGATATAATTCCATGTGGCTACTTTCACTGTCAAGACACTGAGTTCAGAGATAGTTTAGGACATCTATTCAAATCCTTTATCTTATTTTCCTAAGTTAATAGAAGTTTGTCCAGCAATTTTTGTATCAAGCCTATGCTTCTCTTCAAGCTATATTTTTTAAAAAGCTACCCAGTCCTCATGTAATGACTACAAATATTGAAAAATTCATGAAGTGGGATTCATCTGACCAAGTGCAGACATATAAGCCATAGAGATTTATGGTGTAGACATTCCCATCTGAGAAAAAATCCTTTTGCAGGTAATGTGGAGAAGCAGCTGCTTTTGAGGCACAAATCATCTCATGCTGAAGTAAGTGCCTGAAAGAGATGAACTGCATATTTGAAGTGACAGGTCTCCTGTACTGACTGTAAAAGGAGCTCCTGGTGCTTAGCTGACATATTGTTATCTACATGTAGAGCCTCTATGGGGCAGATACCTCCATCTGCTTCCACCCATCCCTGGAAGTGTTCAAGGCCAGGTTGGATGGGGCTTTGAGCAGCCTGCTCTAGTGGAATGTGTTCCTGCCCATGGTGAGGGTGGGTTGGAACTAGATGAACTTTAAGGTCCCTTCCTGCCCAAACCATTCTGTGATTTCATGGTTCCACAATCTGGTTAGATGCTTTCAACCACCTTGTTCTTATGCAAATGCTTATTTTGGTCAAAATTATCATTGTCACACAATGATAAGATCAGTGTTTTCTCCTTATATTTATTGATTTCCACTCCCACTGTTTTACAGATCTCCAGCTCCTATAGATTTATCCATGTAAGAGAGGAACATGATGTTTATTTAAGTTCTTGAGAAATTACCTCTAGCCACGAGTGTTAATGCTGAAAAAGTTCTCAAGTAGCAGCTTGGTGTCTTGCACCTCAGCTCAAGGTTATATCAGTCTCTACACTTGGGTTTGGAGAGGGATTCTCCTATTAATTGGTTTTGCAAGGGATTCAGGTCCGTTTTCTGCATTTCATCTTTATTAATTTCCTAACTGTTTCCAGGACCTAGGATGGAGTCCATATATTTGCTGACTTCTTTGTTTGACTGGTTATTCTTCTTTAGGACTTCTGTTCTCAAGGTCAGATTTGTTCTAAACTGTCAGGGATTGCAGCTGGTGGTATGGGACAGGGGGCAGAGTAGATTTTCATTGGTGATGTAACATCTGTTGCCAGTTTCTGCAAGCAAAGGGACTTGTTGAACCTCCTTTCAGACTTTTGCATGTTTCCATCCAGGTGAAGGAAAAGCAAAGAGCTTGTTTTCCTTTCAGAAACTTAGACCTCACATTCAGAATTAGTCATACTTCACAGAACCTGTTCAAAAAGCAGTGGCAGCACTGCGCCATAATGGGTGACCAGGTAGCTCAAGGCTGACATTTTCTGACTTCTGGGGATGTGATTTTATCACCTTTGATGATGACTTAACAATTTTTGTGGATGCAGTTTCCCGGATCTCAGAGAGAAGCAAAGAGGAAACCCCTCAGTCAGCACGACTCGTAATTTGGATTCATGGCACAGATCTGTTGGAGTTCATGGATTACCTGAGGGAAAAGGCAAGATGCCATCTCTTTTGCTCAACAGTGCTGAAATGAGTGGGGCACAGGCTTTACTAATGGGCTTGGAGGTACCTGCTCATAACAGGCTAGAGCAGCTCTGCCATCCTGCACCAAGGAGGAACACGCTACAGGGACAAAGAGCTGTCTGTGTTTAACATCAGTGATTGCACTGGGATGTGAAACATGGCACAAACAGCCTCATGAGTTTTAAGATGAAGCTTGGTAAATCAGGCAATTGAAAGCTGTCATTGTGCAGCTGCTGTTTGTCTTTGCTTACTGTACAACTCGCTGTAGCTTGACAGGAATCAACCCAGGAGAGTCCGAACACGCCTGGCCTGGCTGGCCCCGACACAACCACTCTTCATTACCAGGGCAGAATGAGCCTGTGTCTGACACAGATTAGGGTAAATAAATATTCTGAGGAAGGAGACCTCAGCATCTCAGGTGGAGGAGGAACAGGTAATGCTGTCACCTCAAGGGAAAGGTTTGAAACCCCTTTGATTCTTGCAGAGAAGAAATAGAGGCTTGGAGATAAAAATCATTGCCTTGGGGATGGGGAGGAAGGAAGATAGGGCTGGAGGAACCAGAGAGGGAGTTCAAAGGACACTTTTTATGATGATCCTAAGCAGAATGAGCTGTAAGACAACTGCTACCTTACAATTAGGCAGGGTTTGCAAGCCTGCTGCTGTGATCCTTCAGCTCTGGGAGACATAGAGTGTCTGCTATGGAAAGAGTTCCATACAGAGTTAGCTAAAGAACTCTGCAACCCCTGACCTCCACTGTTCACAAGGCGTGTGCACCTGAGACCTTTATTCCTTTTACCTCTATGTTTTGTTTTGTTTTGTTTTAGTTGGTAAGGACAATGGCCTAAAGGTCACAGGGGAAGACTGCAGGGAAGGGTGATCAGTCTGTAATAGCGGAGTGGTGATGGCAAGGATGGGAAGGGGGCAGGTGGGACTTTTGTTTTCCATTCTGGTATTATTCATATATTTTATAAATTTAGAAATTTGAGAAACGTTTGATAATGGACCTGTAGTTTCCACTGTAAAAACTGTAATGCTAAACTGCAATATAACCAAGATTTTATTGTGGCTGACACAACTTCGAGGTTACTAAACAGATTTTCTCACTGAATGATTTCCTCTGGCATAAATATGCATAAGTCCTTGAGGCTGAACAGCAATCTGCAATCTAGAGAACGGATTTCAGGCCTGAGGTGGATCTGGAGGGTTCTGACTGGCTGTTCTGAGATCTTCACACTTGAATAGGAGGGGTAGTGCCTCAAAATCACTTGTGATCCATCCATGATTTCACCCCAGAAAAGCAGATCTACCTGAGAACGATTGTGCAAGATGATAGCTGAGTGTCATATGTCTAAAGGAAATCTTTCAGGAACTCTGGAGAGAGAGAATTGGAGCAGAATTAAAGTCAGATGGGTTATCTATCTGGTGACTGTTTTGTTTTTTTTTCTGTAAGCTTAACCCTGCTCTACAGACTTTTTACTGTTTGTCATATTGATGCCCTCAATGATGTTTTAAAAGTTCTGACCATGAGTAAGTGGTAGATATTTATATTTTTAATACCACAGGTTATTTTTTTGCCTGGGAACCTCCTTGAATAGCCTCATAAATAGGATTACTGTTGTGTCTCCATGCCTGTTAAGACCTGTGCAGATTTCAAATATAGCAATTAGCAGTAATGTTGGCAGGTATGAGACTTTACTGGCGAGGAGGTTGGCAGCCAGTCTGCCAGCCCTTTTCAAGCAGGGACTGCAGGCTGCGGCCAGAGGAATGTCTCAGCAATGAATGGCTGACCCTTGATTCAGCGATCACGCTAACTCCTCCTAATTGAGGTTAATGCCAGAAGCATTGACACCTTGATGCTCACTCATTAGTGCCTGGAGGCTGCTGGAGATTGCTGACAGCTCAGTGAAACACTCATTAGATTAAATTTAAAGGGAGCGTTTGACACCATGACCAATTAAGATATATTTGCATGGATCACACACACACACACACACACACACACACACAGACACACACACACACACACACACACACACAGACACAGACACACACGTGTATATATATATACACACATATATTTGCCTTCCCTTTTTGCAAATGTATCAAGACAATGACATTTCCTTGCATCCTTTATAGAAGGACTCATGGCTGGTGCCTTTTTGCCAGCACACGCACCTACCACTGCCCTGCTGGTTTCTAGCTGCTCTCTATACTTTAATACGAAACAAACAGAAAATCCTCTGGGATTTGGAAAATAAAAATTTAGAAAATTTGTTCCTGACCATGAAAAAAGAATTAGAAGATCAGGACACAGAAATGGAAAAAATAGCAATTTTTTGAAAGCCATCAAAGATGCAAATACATGTGACCTCTGTGGTGGTGTCTCTTGGTACAATTGAGGTTTGTGAGCTGTTACTGTAATAGAAAATCATTATAATAGGCACTCAAGGGTGTCTATAGCCCATTGATGACAGCTACATAGGCATGGGTACATTTTAAAGACGTGGTTTACTGGTGAACTTGTCTGAGTTAAGGGTTGAACTCAATGGTCTTAGAGCCTTTTCCAACCTAAACGATTCTATGATCAAGTGTGTATTTAATTGCTGGGAAGTGCACTAATGATTCTATGAATGTTACCACACCTACTGGCCTCAGCAGGGATTGCTGTGCAATGCACTCACTTGCTAAGAAGCGTTTCCTGCTATGAGTGGTGTAGTGGTTACACAGGCAGGGCCAGCCAAACTTTGGGAGAAAGTGTTAATCTCATTTTGGGTGTGGAGACAACATTTACCCAGGGGTTTGTGTCATGGCAGCTGGACCTAGGATCCATCAACTCTCTTATCAATGTCTGCTGTGTGCTGGCTTTGTTAGGTGAGTAGATACCTGCTTTGTTCTCCAGGTGGAATTTTCACCATGCAGCATTTCCTGCCCAATCTTTGATTAGATGAAATGAAAAGAAAGCAGTAGGATATGGCAAGTTAATTTGTAATTTATTGCCATTTTGAACCTGAGGCGTGGCTCTCCATGGTCAAACCACTAGTCCTGCATGGTCTAGGCAGGGAGGGGGGTGCTGTGCCTTATATGACTTATGGGATTTATAACAGCTGAATGATGACCAACCTGGGTCTCTTTAGTGTCACTAAAAAGCATTTCTCCTGTTCCAGTTCAAGTTCTTGTCTGGGAGAGGCCTCATAATGGCAGGGTGTGGAGGCTGACATTTATGTGTCTTCTCACTACCTGTGAACAAACTCAGCCCTATTTCACCCTTCAGTAGTGTAACAGAATTCCAGAGAATCACTCTTTCCCCTCATTTTGGACATTTTCATGCATTTCTGCTTGATCTCTGAGGCCCAAGGCATGGATATTTTATCTTCTGTTTGCATGGAAGTTTTGGAATGTGCTTTTACAGCCTTGGTGTCTGGTAGTCTCTGCACTGGTGCTTAGAGATGGGAATGCCAGTGAGGCATTTAAGAGTAGACACCTCCCAGAGGTTCTTTAGGTAAGGTCGGCTCAGCACAGATGACCTTTTGGGGGACACTCCACCTTACAGTGGGGAGGAGATTGCCATGGAAATTTTGTTCTTCAGGAAACTTTCCTTTACCTTCATCTGGCGCTTGCATTTCCTACCTCCTTTTCCAGACCTCCATTTATTCAAAATATCCACACCCCAGCAGTTAATGCCCCTTCAGACAGACACTTCAAATACTGTTGACAGTGGCTACTTTTCATGTCCTGTTTTAGTCACTGTTTAGCTAAGCCATTCATGTTCAGCTCCTTTAATCTTTCCTCATAAATCAACCTGCCCAGCCACTCAATTGTTTTTTTGTTGCTCTTTTCCACAATTACCTGTATCTTTTAACAAACACTGAGCAGGCTTATGATTATTTTCCCCCTGGGGGCCAGCAGAGACTTACAATCTCTTTGCCATATATTAGCCATGACTGTGGTTTCAGCACTGGGCAGAAGCAGCACCACTACCCAGGAAGAAAAGCTGATTTTCTCTGTGGAGTTTCAGTCCCAAGTATCCTGCTGCTCAGTATTCCACTTATTATCCCTCATTTAGGGGAACTGAGCCGAAGAATGTAGGAATTTCTGAATGCCAGAGTAGGGAAGCATTTCTGTGTGGACCAAACAGGATCATGGGGAGCAGGATCAGGATCCTTTGCTGGCTGGTTGTGTTTCCATTTTTACGGACACGCGGGCCTGGGGTCTTAAGGATGACTGATACTGCATGATATAAACAACGAAGCAAATCCTACTAGATGCCTTCCAAAAATATTTAACTAAATTCCTAACCCATGGGCCCACCCTGGGCCATCTCTTATCTTTGAAAGCCATCTCACAGCTGCCTCCAAAGGCTCTGGAGGCTGGTTAATCCCAGCAGATGGACCTTGGTGTCGGTGCCTCCAGGGGAAGGAGCGAGGGAAGGAGGGCAGAATCTTGGAGGTCTCTTTGTTGAATGGGTGTCACTCCATTTCGGTTCAAGCCAAAGCCTCAGGGAGAGGCAGAAAGCTGGTATGTGGCTCCGTCTGGAGTCCGACAAACCTGTTTTGGCTCAAAAGCTGCCCCAGCCTGGATGCTCATAACTTGCAGGGACCCAGGGAATATGTATCAAGGACCAGCCTGTGAAAGGGGATTGCACTATTTAGTCCCTAGACCATACGTATTTGCTTCAAGCTTTGATGAAATCCTTAAAGTATTTTCTTTAGAAGAAAAAAACACTTCTTGGAATGGACAAGAAATTCCTTTTTAAAAAGGATCCATGAAAAATTAGCAAGAAAATAACAGCTTACAAAAGGGCAGCCGCCTACTACATCTCTTCCCCAGGCATGGCAGTCAGCATGGCCCAGTGGAGGGGCACTGGCCTAATGGCAAGAGGTTTTCTGCTTAACCCTGATCAATCACCAGCCCTTTGGGCAGTCACTGGGCTCCCTGCCCCTGGTGTGGTTAGACCCTATGCCCTGGGGCTGTTTGCTCAGCATCTGGCAGGAGAGAGCAGCGGCCTCCCCAGCTCCCGTGGGGTTTTGGTTTATGCATGGAGTGCAGACATGATCACACAGATGTGAGCAGTCTCTGCTTTCAGTGCCTACAGTTGCTGTTGAACTTTATTGACATGAAGCTTCAGAACGATCAGGTGTTAAGCTCCTGCCGGAGGTGTCCATTGCTGTCATGATAAGTCACTCAGCCATGAATTCAACGACTGTCTCACACCTATCTCGCTTTTGTTTGTCGTTTCTTATTGTTATAATTCTTATTACTATGAAAAATAACTAATATTAAATTCTCTTCCTCTCTACTTTTTTCCCCAGTGAAAAAAAGGCAAATCATTAGGGATACAACTTGGGATTACATACTAACACGTTTTTTAACGTGCTGCATATTGATCAAAGAGTCTGACTTCTGCTGCGTGAAAGCTGTACCTGAGTCCCACAGGGAAGAAAGGCAAATTTTCTCCTCTGTGCTATTCGAGATGATCAAAACCTTCTGCAGATGCCCTGGGTATGAGTGAAGAATGAAGTATAGGATGCTGGGGCTATGTTGTGGCTCTCTTTTGGGAGGATCGATCCACCTAGTGAATTGGAGTTGGAACATGTGTAATGTAAATTTTCTGTCAGATATTTCTTAGCTGGTTACAGTACTAACAAACAAATGGATTTTCTTTCCTTCCTCACCTCATAATTCTTTGTCCTATAAGTTGTGCTTAATTAAATATGAGGGTACCTCTGACAGTACAGAAAATTAAATGGGGAAGGCACAAATACTGGTTTGTACTTTCTGTTTTTCTTTCCTTCCTGTTCCCATTCAGCGTTGTCAGGGTAGTGATTTTCTCTTAAGCAACACTTAGGCATATGCGTATGTTTGCATTTAATTTCCAGATGGGGAGGCAGGCCTCTAATAACAGTGTGAGCTGCTGCTTTATGGATCTGGCTGGCTGACTGAGTTACCTTCCTTCTGCAGCTGGCCAAGAAACTGCGCCCCACACCCGGGATGCCGACACACTCGTGGCTGAGCCAGGTTTTTGGACTCTCAAGCCAGACTGGTGTAAAAAAATGATTTACCTGTCCCAGGCTGCGAAAAGGTTCACCAGCTCTTTACATACGTGGGGCTCTTGAACCCAGGATCATACAAACTGCTTTACTTTATGGCATGACCACTCTTCCTAAATGTGTTTCCTGAAGTCTTGGGCAGATTTTATTCAAGGAAATGTATTTAATCATTAGCATTGATATTTTGGTTATGGCAAAAGTATTTTCCTATGTAGGGGGACTTGTAATGATTCGTCTGTTTCTCTGTAAGTCTTCCTGAAGGGAATGCTGTGTCTCAGGGCTCTCATCCTGGCTGGAGAGTTGTGTTTTCCTGAGGGACCTTACTGAGTGAGCTGTAGGGCTCAGTGTAGCCGGGTCCGACCTACTTTGAAGTTCAAGACTAAAGGTTTGGACCAGCAACATGGAGTCTAAGTGGAAGGTTGGAGTACTGAGTGCACAGACGTATTGCTCTGGATAGGAATGCATTTGCAAATAGGTATGTTATTAAACACGCTCTAATGCTGACCAGATGTAGCTGTCTACAGTACAATCAGCTACATATGGACTAGATACGTTGGCCTCCCTTTGTAGTCAGTATATGAAAAGGAAAAGGCATTTCTAGGTTGCAGTTCATGTCATTTTCAAGTGGGTATCTCAGGTACCCCTTACAAGTGCTTGTTTCTCTCTTTCATTTTTAAGGGAACCTATGGTGACCGGACCAGATGTGAATATCTGCACTGTTGACATCTGAAGTTAGGTCAGATAGTTCTTATCTTTAATATGTTTTCTAGAAAATGATCTATTTTCAATAACTATTTTTTGTTACTTTCCTAAGTCTTCAAACCTCATCATGTCTAAATTAACTTCAAGCACATTGTTGACTACAATTTTACTAAACTGCTTCAAATAATTTCATTTTTAAAAAACTTATTAGTATTTGACAGTTTCACATCTTATTAGCAGAAAAGTAGAAAATTAGTCCAGAGTTAAATAATATCTGCTTCGTGTAAATAACATCTCCTCTGAAGAGTTCTTAGCCTTCAGTGGGTTTGAACCCAGTTTTGCAGGATGGTATTCAGGTTTTGACTCTGATTCTGAATGTACCTGTCCTGAGGTTTCACAGCTTTTCTGTAGCCAAGGAAATTTGTTTTTTTACTGACTAGATATGTAGAGCTCAGTAGCCCATATATACACATAAAGCGATATTTTAGAGAATTTGGTTTATTTATAGATCCTGCCTAATATTTACACAATCTGTCTTTCATGTTTCAGCCTAGGGCCTTTCAAAAGCACTCAGCAGTCATATTTAACTGGATCATGGGTATTTGACCAGCTGAATTATTCTTGGATCAGTGCTGACAGTAATGGGATCTCACACATGGAATGCCCATGTGGACAGTTACATGTGGACTCCCCAGCTTCTTGTCACTGTGCAAAGATGAAAGCTTGGGAAGGGTTTATCATTTTCTGAGGGATGCAGTGGTCTTTGTATAGTTTCCTTTCTCTGGCAGCTGTCCCTGTGGAAGACAGCAAGAATGCAGGAGAGAGGCGTGTTGCTATTTATTTCTTGGTTTTACCCATCTTTGAAAACAACAGTTCCCAAAAATGGACATGGCAATGATGTCCTTCTTATGGTACAGAAAAGCAAAGAACTTCTTCTCTATTTTGAGACATCAGAGCAATCCATGTCCTTCTGGAGTGCATTTTCTTTCCCCAGTTAGTGAAAAAAGAAAACCTTTCCCAATCTTTTGTTTCGGTGGAAGCTTACCCAACTCAGAAGCAGGAGTTTGCTGCTAGGGCTAGAGTTTGTAACATTGAAAACACGACAGTTCTCAACCAGAAATGCCTTGAACCAACACAAGAATCACAAGCTGTCCCATAGTCAAAACTCCTGGTGGTGTTTATGCACTCTATCAGGCAGAATGCTCCTGCAGAGCCTGTTTCACCAGCTCTGTGTGGTCTTTGTCCACATGGAAGCAGCTGGGGTGACACCAGCAGAGCCATGAGCACCTCCACAACCCTCCTGCTTTCTGACTGCCCAGCCTTCCTGTGTGCCCAGCTCTACAGGGGAGGTTCTGCCTGGTGTGAAGGACCTGCTGCAGCCACACCTGCAGGGAGCTGCTTGCTGGAACAACCCGTGTTACCTGAAGAGGGGACCAGGCCCCTCCAGGGAAGTGAACACGGGGAAACTCTTCGTTCTAAGCAGAGTATTTAGTGCATGCAGCTTCCAACTAGACCCTGTGGTTTGTGAGGCTCTACAGGAACCACCCAGCCCTGGTCTTGGCAACAGCCAACACAGCCTAATTAGAGCCTTTCCCAGCTGGCTCCAAACCCATCAGCACCATCAGCCAGAGTTGCAGCGTGCCGTGCTCGGCCACTCCACTGTCCCTGCCCCACGGAGGTGTCCTGGGAGTTTCTGGTGTTGGCTCAGTGACTACTGATAGGAAATACCCCCAGCTTGCAGCTCCAAGCATCTTCTGTGCCCTTGGTGTCTCCCAGGCAGCAGAGGGGGCAGGAGATGAGTCTGAATACATCAAGGAGGCAGCTATGACCTGCCAGGCACCCTTCTACTGGGCAGCCAGTTTGGGGGTTTAACTGTGTTTTGGAGAGTCTCCATGAGCTACACTTGTTCAGTAAACATGTTCTCTGGCACTAAGGGCAAGTGGCAAGGCATGGCTCACATCTGAATAGAGGAACTCTATACCCATACCAGCTGCAGTGAAAAGTCCCTGGCTGTGCTGTCCTCTGGGTCATGCCAGGGTGGAGAACAGACCAAAACATCTCTGAAAATTTTAATAGTTACAACCTGTGTACAATTCCAAGCCAGTGCTTGAGCCCTTTAGTTTATTAATACAGATATATCCTGGATTTCAAGTTCAGATCAAGGAGTTTTATTGATCATTATTCTTCCAGTCCCTCTTTGTTTATTCTTCAGTCTTTCTGGGATAACAGGCTGTGGCATTCATGAGCCTGGCATGCTTAAAAACATCCCTGCTCCAGATCAACACAGCTTTACTGCCAGAAAGGGCTATGGGGCTGCAAAAAAATACAGGGGAAGTATTGAGACTGTCTGGCCCTTGTGTGTTGGAGAGAGAGTCTTGCATTGGCCAGGGAATGGCCAGTGAACCCTGAACTTGGCTCCCATCATAGTGAGGGAGCAAGAGAGGAACAGAGGAGAGGGCTGTGCCCTGCCTCTGCAGGGGAAGCTGCCCCATTTTTTGTTCTTAGGCTGTTCTCAAATGTTTTTGACCAGTTTTTTCTCTCATTTTTGTTGCCATAAGTTTGGCAAAGCAAAACCAGCAAACGCCAGTTGTTTCCTCAGTGCACAGGACACAGCCACTGAGCTGCTCAAGTCTCCTCCTTTTGCTGCTCTCCCTGTCTGTTCCATGTACCTCTGTCTGGGACATTCAGAGCAGGAGGATGTCTCTTCTCTCATACTAATGACCTTGTCCATGATTTCTCAGCCTACTTGGAAGGAAAAGAGATTGGACAACATCCATCATTATTTAGATTGGCAGTGGAAACCAGGATAATTTGATAACTTTGAAAAATACAGACTCCTCAGACCAGTGTTTCCTTTGGACAGGTACATTCTAGTAGCATTTAGTTTATTTCTTTAATTACCCCTCCAAATCTTTATTAAATATTACCAGTTCAGTCTGAACTCTGATTTGCTTTGAAGGTTCTTGGGATCAGATCCTATAACCAAGAGAAGCTGGAACATTTCTAGACATTAACCAAGAATGACTCTGAAAGGGGCTTTGGGATCAGAAATGTGGAGATATTGAAGTAACCTTTCTAGTCAAGGTTTGAATCCCTTCTTAGATAACAGCTATTGCAGGGAGAAAGTCCAAACTCCCTGAACACAGTGGGAAGAGCAAGTCAGTAAGAGATGATGTCTTGTCTAAGCAGTTCCTAGGACCTGCTGCAAAATACTTTTAGTGGAGTCAACAGGTTTTGAGTCAGGTGTCGGGAGACTCTGCTCTGTAATAAACATAGAGGGATAGCAGTAATTGTTGACCATGGTGCTCATTTTGGTCACCATGATATTATTATAACAGATCCCCAGCCCATAAACACACCCTTTCCTTTGCTAGCCCAGCAGCTCTTATGAACCAAACATGCTGTTGAAAGATAATGTGGTTTCCCTGAGCCTTTCAAACATGTTATAAAACCAGAGGAGCTGAAGTAATCATTATTAGTAAGCAGACTTGGAGCCTGAGTCTGAATCTGCTGTGAGTCTAAACAACCTGTGTTCGTGTGCATCCTCCCTGCCTTTGGTGATGAGTGTTTCACTGTGAGATTAGGAGTTGAAGGCTCTGAGATAATGATTTCAGCTGTGTGCCTCTTAGCACTGTAAAGCACATAGAATATCAGAAAATTTATTGCTGTGACTTAGTTGCAAACTCCCTGGAGTGGACAAGGGTTGTGGACCTCATGATAAATAGCACACATTAATATTTACCAAAAGATAATGCAGACCACAGAAAAGTGGGGATAGAGGAAAATATATTCCCAAGGGCTGACAACTACTGCAAAGAGCCAAGAAATAGTTTAGAGTGGGAGGGAATCTCCCCAGCTTCCCTCCTCCATGCGTAAGTCACTGCCTTATGGATGTGTTGCACAGAGCCCAGCATTGATCCCTCCAGCACCAAAGTTACTCCTGGCAGGAGTTCAGAACATACAAACTCACAAAGCCCTGCAGGCAGAGCAGACCTGATGTTTTCCAGCCCCAGCTGGAAGGTGGTAGAGCCTATATTTGAAGCAGATGAAAGGGCTTGCGACTAAAGCTTAACTGGTTGTTTACAGGGCTTCTCTGATTCCTCTGTGCCATCTGCTTCATGCACAGGGCAGGTTTCTTACCAGACCATTTCTCTGTCACCCCTTCCCAGTCAGCCCATTTCCAGAGAGCTAAAAAAAATCCTCCATCTGCTTTCACCCAACCAACAAGGACATACTGGTGCTAGAAGTCTCCCTCTGCCTGGGATATGCAGTCCTGGAAGAGTGACATTCCCTGACTGTGTCATTGCAGGGGTGAGGCACATAAAATATGATGTCAGAGGGTGCTGGGTGAGGGATCAGGATAACTTGGTGAGGTATTGTACGTGCATGTGTACAGGCAGCACTCTTCTGCTGAGTGCTGGGCCAAATTATGTCCTTGAGGCAGGGGGGCTTGTACAGCTGGTGAGGGGTTGGGGTAAGCTGGGGGCTGGGGTGACCTACAACCCCTTTTCCTTTTTATGGCCTTAAAAAGAGGCAGTTGGAAGGTGGATAATGCCAGCCAGCTGTGTCTGGCACTTCCAGTCTGGAATGGGGAAGGGGATGGGCATGGTGAATTCCTGGTGAATGAGTAGAAAGGGAGGAGAGGGAGGAATGAGAGGGGCAAGTCACAGTCTTGAGACATGACAGGTTTACAGTGGATGAGGCAGCTTCCCCTTGATGCCTGCAGGAAATCTGGGTCATTAGAGGGTGTTGGATGTCTTGGCAGAGCTGTCTGTCCTGTGCTGATGGAAAATGTCCACCTCATGCAGCACCACTGTGCTTAGTCCACAACTGAAACGAGGAGACTCAGAGGCAGAGGGTGGCAATGCCTAAGGGCATTAAATATTATTTTGGGGTAGAAGGTGAAAAATGATGCAGGTAAACAACAGATTGTGAGAAGTAAGGCTTTGATTGCAATTGAATTTGATTTTTCCTTCATTTGTGGGAAATACAGACTGTTGGTGATCAGACATACAGTCATGACACTTCTGAGACACACGGATTAGAACTGCAGCCTTGGGCTCATAAGGTGAGAATTAAAGTTTCCTGTGTGATTATATGGAAACTGCAGTAAAACACACATAAAACCAAATTGCGGGTCATGTGTTTCAGATGCTGGAAAGGGAGGAATGATGGATAGCCTGTGGCAAAATCCAGTGTATGTACGTGTGACTGCAAAAGATCAGAAGAAGGCATAAGCATCTGATTTAGAATACTTGTAGTGCAGAGGCAGATTCGTAGCATATGTTGAGAGCTTACAGGGAACAGACCATGCAATATGTGATACCACACGCAGAGAGCCAGCACTCTGGAAACTTCCTTCTCCTGGGAAAAAGATCATGGAGCAACATTTATTTTTAAGAGGCACCCTCATGTTTTATATATTTGTGCTTTCTGTCATGATATTTGATAGCAGTGCATTTCATCACTTGGAGACACGCTGCTTGGGAAGGCAGGCCTGGAGAGTACCTGTGCTCTGCTCAAACCCCTTTCCCGTGGCTGCATGCCATACTTGTCCCTTTATTTGGCCATTGCGTGTTCTGAGAGCAAATTGTGTGCACTTGGGTTGAACTAATGAAGTATATCCTGGGAGAGATGTGCTGGAGGAGGACACCGTGGATTAATAGACTCAAGGAGCAGATCAGTGAGATGCTCACAAATAGCAAGTCCAACCCTTCCTCCTGAGTTCAAAATTAAGTTAACATGAAACCTGTACACTTTCAAACCCCTGTGTGCTCAAATCAAAGCAGCAATGCCCTAATTAAACCTACTTCTAACCCTGATTCCTTACACATAACCCAGGGGAGCTGGCTGTGCTGCCTGTGCCCTCCCTCTGCCCTTTTCATGAGCCGACTGGAACTCTGTGCATTCAACCTCTGGCTGTGGGCAACCAGGAGCCTCTGACAGTTGCCCACCTTTTGCTGGAGTGGAGGTGACTGGTGGAGGCACGTCTCCACCAGCCAAAAATCTCTCATCTGTGATGACACATAGACCCTTCTGTCAACATCTCCTGCACACTGGATAAAATATCATTTGGTTAAGGCCAGGGGGAACAACCTTCCTCCTTCAGATCCCTTTTCCAGTGACTGGGGGCTGCTTCCAGATATTGAACAGGCAGCCAAGGCCTCTTACTGCTCTTTGCTGACACCATCACTCAGCATTTTCCTGCAGCATAGCTGGGGGGAGTGGGGGTCCTCTGGCTGCTTTCCAGCCACCAACAGCTGCATTTCCCTTCCAGAGAAGCAGCTCTGGTCCCAGGGAGATGGCCTGATGCAATGGCATTTGGAAAGACCTGCAGTAAGGCAGCAGAACTGGGAGGAAGGGATCATTGCTGGGATAAGAACGGTGGAAAAGACTACAGGAAGGGAAATAGCAATGAGAGACATTGTTGGCAATGGGAGAGAAGTGGGAGTGATGGAAAAGAAATGAAAGAGAAAACTCTGAGAGGAGCAGTTCAATCACTTTGTAGATAATACAGGATACTTGAGCCAGGATTTCAATTTCTTTTTTTTATATTCCAGCTCTCATCTGTGAGTTACTGCAGAAGAATTGTTTTATTGTTTTGTGCCTGACTTTGTCCATTTATGAACCAGATAATGGCCATTAGCAAACCTACAGCAGGTGAGGGCATCTTCAGATCCAAGCCTGGAAGTGTTGACACTTGGGCATTACTGATAGACATGTGGAGACAGGCTGTCTCTGTGAATACTTCTGCAAAAATCTTCTTGAGTCTTTTTAAATTTGGCAGCTCCTAGAGCACATGCACCAAACCTGAAGCACCTTCACAAGGTCTGACACTGGTACTTATGCCCTTAACTGTTCTGCCAGCTCATGACTGGTTTTGCAATATCTGGTGTCATGAGGGGAGGGAGCAGCAGAGCTCTGAGCACATCCTTAAGGACCAACCACCCATAAGATTTGGCTGCACCTCCAAAAGTGCAAGTGAGGTCTCTGCCTGAATCAGTCCAGGAAGCCTGGACAGACCTGGGTGACCTCTAGACAGGTCCATTATTCCCTCTTTGTTTCACCTCTGCAATTAAAAATTGAAATATGAGGATACTTTGCAGAGTGATGAAGGTAAGTAGGGTAAAGGGTAGGATGTGATGAGGTGTACTGAGAGTCCATGGAAGTGCTCAGATAAAAGTTCTCCATTAAGGAGCCTTTTGTCATCTGCCATTCATCTGCCATTCACCTCACTGCACTCCACCCTCGGTCACTGATCATTAACATCACTCAGAGACTTGAAGTGATTTTAACAAATTGTCTGAGATGTGCTCTTTCTCATTTCAGTAGGTCTTAGGCAAAGACAACACAAGAAAGTAATGCAGTGTCACAATGCTGATAGCAAGCAAGTCACAGATGCTGATACCAAGAGACTTATTTAGTCCATTTTGATCTTTTTTGTCTTGCTTTTCTCATCACATCAAACAATTGTTGCTGGACTCCACAACTGTGTCTCTCTGAGATCCACAGCCCAAGCCTAAAGCTCCCTAAAGAACTGGCCATTTTAAAGATCTTCACCATATCTTCAGCTTTGTTCATGTCTCTTTTCAGAACCCGAGTAAGTGATGAGGTTTTCAGACAGAAGCATTACAGATACAGCTGTGACTGTTGTAGTTGATGTAGCTTACTGCTTGTGCTTCACTGGCCTGTGTGTACAGCAGATATGTGGAACTGGTGGGACAGGATAGGGAGCCAGGGATGTTCAATAGTCTGGTGTTCAGTTACTTGAAAGTTTCACATCTTCTGAACCATGGCAGTATCTGGCCTTTATTTTCTCTCCACTTTGCTGTCCCAGAACTGCCCTGGCCAGTTACTTATGCCAGTCTGAGTCACACGGCAGCTGGAACAAGCTTCTTTCTTCATCAGCTTCTGGAAATGTTTGTGCTTTGAAAGGGTAGGGCCCATGTAGAGGACACTTCACTTTCTCCAATTTACATCATTTTCCTGCTGAGATGTTTGGTTGTTTTTTGGGGTGTGTATGTCTCCAAACTTCCAGAACTCTGTTGAAAACAGCTATTTCATGTCTGCCGATGGAAATTCATGTTTATGTTTAGTGGAATGAAATAAAGAAATGAAGAGTTCTTTCTTCATGACCATGATCCCCCCTCCTTAAATCACAAAAAGTTGACGATTCAGACACGAAGCTGATCCAGAATCCTGTTCTTGTACTGGGGTGACCCCATATCCGTGGTGGGAAAAGAGTTCTGATCTGTGCAAAGGGTGTCTGTAGGCAGTAACTTTTTCACATGCCAATACACCTTACTGCACTTCCTGTGGGTTAGCTGACTTTCACCAAGTTGGGAAACATCCATAAAGCGCCGTGAGTGGAAGTGACATATTTACCTCGCCCTGTCTCCTTTCATCCCATTTTAGACCTCAAACTGTCTGACAGCATTAGGAGGCCCCACAGAATGAGAACTTGAAGTCAGTACCGCTGGATTTACTGAATCTCTGTGCTATCTCCTGACACTGACATTAACTGAATACATCAAGAATGGGGCAGAATACCACCTCTGTGAGACGAATTTTAGGGATATGGGAAACAGGAAAATCTTAGAAATGAAACTTGGGAAACCAGATCTGCCTGCTATGTTTGTCTTGCAATTAGTCAAGGAGCTGGCTCACATAGCTGTCTCTGAAAACCAGAAGAATCAAATGAGAACCAGAGGACAGAGAAAAATATGTTATATTGATCTTTACAAATGAACAGCAGTCATTAAAAGAGTTAGTAACTATCCAATAAATTTGGCTTCCATCTCTATTGAAGGAGTCTCAATAAGGAAGGAAGAAGAATTTGCTGTGCCATGCATTCACATGAAGCCATATGTATATTAGCTAACCCTCAAGAGAGTTGCCAAAACGGAATGTAAATGATGGAAAAAGGAAGGGGTGAATTTTGCTGTCATGGAATACTGGAGAAAAGACTAAACAAAGTAAATCTGTAAGCAGTTAAAGCAAACCTCATCCCTGGTGAAAAGGAGTTTATTGAGTTTTCTGTGTGACTCAGAGCACACTTCAGTTATTAATTTGATTCCTTTAGTGGCATGTGAGAGGTATGTAGCCCCTCTACACATGTTGACTTCACTGTTGAAAAGGAACATGGATGACACACACATAGGTTTGTAGGAAGGAAATCCAAATGAAACGTAATCACTTAGTTTGATCCAACTGCAGGCCAAGTAGATGAAAAGAATGTGGTCATTTAATCTGTGTAAATTAGATGTCTATTCATGTACTGAGGCAATTAATACATTGTTTCACGAAGACTGAGCTGAAAAATTAATTTAGATTGGCTGGAGATGAAGATTATAAAGCAGACTGAAAACAGGCTGGAGGCACCAGAAACACACAGCGATGAATAAATGCCAACACTTGGTGGGAGATACCTCAGGGGAACAGAAGGGAACAATGTTAAACTGCTTTTGTTTAAGATCCTTATTAATGGTTTGGAAGGAGGGTTGTCTGTGATAGCTCATTATGGGATGGTGCTCATCTTGGGAGAGATCATGCTTTCCAAAGCACTAGTACTAACAACTTTTGATCTGGCAAACTTTGGATGAATCAAAATCACAGCAAATAGTGCCAGGATGTTCAGTCTGGGGATCTTACCCAGAGCCCCAGGGAATGCACCTGTCTGTAGATGCTTCACTTGGAAATCTCAGTCCATGTGGCTCACCATTTAGAGCAAACAAATTCCCCTAGTTTCCATTAGGATTCAGCCTCTCCCACTTATTTATCTGATGTGTGTCCGACTTCGCCCACACTGGGTTCTCCATACCAGAGCCTCCTGGCTGACCCCATGGACATGCTGTTTCCTTGTCCTGGTATTTGAACACATATTGTGATTCCAGCAAACATCTTGATACTACTAAATATTTCAGACAGAGGGCTGGTGAAGCAATAGGGAGCTGCAGGATCTCTGTTTCCTTATGAAATTTTTTATTCTCCAGCCTGTTTCCATAGGCCTCAGTATTACTCAGTGAAAGCTTGACTTCAGAACTGTCCTTTGGGGAATTTCACCATTGCTTTGAGATGGAGATTCAGTCCCTGGAGGCACTGGGTCACTGTCACCTCTTGACTTGGATTGTGAGTGTTCAGCTGCTCTGGTGAGGGGAGGAGAGCATGGTGCTGACTGAGAAAAGGGATGGGCAGTGCAGCTGGCCTTTGCTGTGCACTTCTGGGCACAGCAGCTGGACAGGTAACCCTGTTCCATATCTGGAAAGAAGTGCAGGGAGGGAGTTAAAGGGAATGCAGATCAATTTTTTTATCACTTTGCAATGCATTGGGTGTCACTGTCCAGCAGTAGCTGTAAGGTTCAGTTATTATTCATTCATGAGACATTGCTGTGCTGCCCCAGAAGTCCTACACCCCGTGTGTGTCTCCTGCAAGGCTCAGGAAGAAATGTGGTGAGGTTGTCTATGCTGGACCAGTTCTGCAAGGCTGGCTCATATTCCATGTTGTGAACTCCCTGGGGCAGGGAATGGCCTAATGGGTTTCATTTACAGGCTGGTGCTGCACAGGCAGGGGGTATAGCTCAGTGGTAGAGCATTTGACTGCAGATCAAGAGGTCCCTGGTTCAACTCCAGGTGCCCCCTCAGCTGCTGCTTTTTAGGTCAGATATTGAAAAAACAATTTTTTGCTGCGAGGGTGGGGAGTCTCTGGCACAGGTTTCCCAGAGAAGCTGTGGCTGCCCCATCCCTGGAAGTGTCCAAGGCCAGGCTGGATGGAACTCTGAGCAACCTGGAATAGTGGAAGCTGTCCCTGCCTATGGCAGAGAATGAGAGGATCTTTAAGGTCTCTTCCAACCCAAACCATTCCATGATTTTATGATTTTTTTTATGGTTTTAAGGAAACACACAATGCTTAGACACTGGGTAGCAGGATTTAGATTATGAAGCAAATTAAAGCATGAGTGACCAAAGGGACAAGCCACAGCTGAAAAGCAACTGAAGATGGAGAGGGGGAGTGAGTGTTAACCACAGGAGTATATTTATTTCAGCCCCTGTGAGAATCTAAGTTTTCTCTGTGTAGTCTTCTGGTTTGGGTATAGATACTACAAACTGTAGCAGTCTGAGGGTCACAAATGCCAGATTTCCCTCTTCTTCTCCAGTGTTTGGCTGAAGGAAACATTCCTCACATATTCCTGTGCTAAAGTGAACATTGGTTTGGGTCTTGAGTGGGAGGAATGACTAAGAACTAAGAATTAATCACTTGATTCATTCTCTGATTGTTCTTTACAATTATTAGAAAAGGTATTATTATCTGCTGAAAGATCATTATTTTAATTATGCTTTGATGAGAACAGAAAACAAGGGAATCAGTTACTCAGTGTGGTCCATTAGCAGTGTATTAAGGACAAATGCAGAATCCCATGAAACTTTTCCCAAAGATGACATTTATTAGGTTGTAAAATAGCCTCCCACAGAAGCATTTGAAGCCCTGTCACTTAACTGATAAGTTACTGAGGCCAAGAGGCCATAAGACCTGCCTAAATTAATTGCTGTTTGAACTGGAGTGAAACTTAAAAAAAGTTGGTTTGAAGGTTCCCAGTGACTGTAAGTATCCCACAAGCCTTGCAAAATTATCAAAGAAACTAGATTTATTTCTGTTCTGAATGTCTAGATTTATCTTCTACCTATTGGCCACTACTAGATCTTTTAAGGTTGAATAAACTTTGTTAGCTAATTCCAGTTTTCTGGAATTAAATTAAATTCCAGTTTTCTCTTTGAATACTTAAAGTCTGTGATTAAGAAACCTCTCAGTCTTTTCTTTGTGAAATTAAAGAGGTAAATCTTTTCATGTCTTTCTCCAGAATGAGGTTTCCCAATTCTTTATTCATTCTTGTGTATTTCCCCTCAATTATTTCTAGCTCCTTAGTACCTGCAGCTTCTAAAATAGGCTCTGAATACCAGCAGCAGTTGCACCAATGCCAGATTGGGTTATTATATCATTTCTTTGGTTCTTCTACTTGATTTTGCATCTCTAGTAGATGCATTATGCTGCTGAAGATGTCTATGTTAAACCACCTACAATCTATCGCTTTATAGGCTTTTTCCAGTTTGCTTCTGACCTCCTTTCTCATGCCTGAGAAGCAAATTCTCTCCTGTTTAATCTTACATTCAGGATTTTACTGAAATTCTGACTGTTGGCTTGTGTGCAGTTTACTGAATTCCTCTCTGGATTGTTTTGTTTTATTGTCCTCCATATTCCATGCTGCTTCCTAGAACTCCACAAACTTACTAAATAATAGTTTAACCTTTTCTTCTGTGTCAGCAATAAAAACATTAAATAGCAACTGGTAAGCCAGCATCTATAGGGGGCTGAAAGTTCACTTGCTGAGTGAACATTTGCCATTTACTATTTAATTTGGAAAGCTATCAGCTGGTCTCCAATTAATCTACACTGTACTATGTTTATTTTAAACCAGCCAAGTGTATTACTCAATAATTCAAATTTGGTGCTCTTCAAAAGCCCATTACCTCAACACAGTTACTTTTATCAAGCTCGTTTGTAGGCTCATCAAAACATGAGCCTGGATTAATTAATAAGTTTCCTTTTCCATTACACGCTGTTAATGTATATTAATTATTTATTTGTTGAGCTCTGTCACAGATGTTCTGTGATTTTGCCTGTGGTTGGTGTGCAGCAGACAAGCCCATGATGATAGACCTAATTACCCCTTTTAATGTGTGTGATGTATGGAGAGCATCCACTTGTTTACCTGCTCCTAAAATCTTCCTGAAATTTCAGGAAAGTGTTGTGTTGCAGTGAGTTGGGGGCACACATAACAAGCAGCTACTGGATTTCACTAAGGGCTTTTAATATTTAATACTCTTCTAAATGTGTCTGTTGGTTTTTATTATTGTATCATGCTCCCTTCTGAGCAGCTGTTTGCATAGGAATCTCTTGGGTATGTGCTTCTTGAGAAAAGAGGCAGGAGGGATCTTTGGGAAGATCACCTGACCTGGTCTGAACCCAACTATGTTATTTTCCATTCTTTTCCTGCACCCATCAGATGAGCATTGGAACATCTTCCGGTAGTGCATTAGGCAAAATGATCATACATCTTTCAACTATTGTTTTTAAACCTCTCCTCTGGGGAAGAGTGTCTGAAGTGCAGCATATTATTTTCTTAGGACTTTAAGGCAGTTTGACTTCTGTGAAATGTGTATCCTCTTACATATTTTAGAATCACAGCATCATTAAGGTTGGAAAATACCTTTCAGATCATTAAGTCCAACCATTAACCCAGCACTGCCAAGCCCACCACTAAACCATGTCCCTCAAAACCACATCTACACATCTTCTAAATATCTCCAGGGATGGAGACTCCACCATTGCCCCGGGCAGCCTGTTCAGTGCTTGACAACCCTTTCAGTGAAGACATTTTTCCTCATATCCAATCTAAATCTCCACTGGTGCAACTTGAAGCCATTTCCTCTTGTCCTATCACTTATTATTTGGGAGAAGAGATTCATCCCCAGCTCACTGCAACCTCCTTGCAAATACCTCTGCCTTGTCCTCATTCTTTGTCATTGTTTTCCTCTACTTCCAGTAAAGGATGGAGATTCTCCTTGACCCTCCTTTGGTTGGTAATATATTTATAGAAACATGTTTTATTATTTTTTTACAGCAGTAGCTGCACTTTTACTTCATATAGCAGATGCGAAAGAATCGAACCACGTACCTTTAGTGAAAGGGGATGGGATTTGAAGTAGTCTGCAGTTCCTAAAGGAATTTATTCCACCATTTTGATGAGACCCTTTTTTCTGTTCCCATTGATCCAGAGGATCTGAGTTGCTAACCATTGTCTTTTTCTGGTCCTTAACTATGTCTTGGAGATGTCCTGAGTGCAGACAACAAAGATACAGGCACAGAATTCCAGAGTTCTTCAGGAAACTGGAATAGACAGTGGAGGAGAGATTTGCTGTGCCCTGATGTTCTCAGCTGGATGAGTTTCTTGTATCAAGTGCCCATACCTGTCCCATTGTTATATCCATCTCTCCAGCCTGACATGACAGGCATTACTCAAAAATAGCAGTGAATGAGAGCTTAGCATCAGCATTCCCTGTCAGCTCTGCTACTGCCTGTTGGAAAGAAAGATTCCTTCTCTGAGGCACTGGGGATTTCAGGTTGAGATGCTACAGTGGCACAAATTAGGAGGGGGGAATATTTGATTCAGGAATCTTAGCTCAGAGTGTGGAACATACTGGGAATGCTGAGTTCTGGGTATGCAGATGGGCCAATGATTCATGGCTAAAACCCCAAAAGAGCTGTGTTACAAATAGAGAGATTTGTGATATTTCTCACAGAACATGACTGTGCTTTGCAACAGACAGTTTTGGTGCATACTGGAGTTACTGAGAAGGGTTTGCCATCTGATAACAAGTTGGGGAAAAACTTATAGGCTTCAGGGAGGTCAGATAGGTTTTATTTGTCCTGTTTTTTTTTATTATTATTATTATTTTTCAATTTTTTTTTTAATTTTTTTTTTTTATTTTTTTTTAAATTTCTGACAGCTTGCTTACATGATAAGCCCCTTGTTCAAATTCATCACCTTCCTAAGGGTAGAAATGCAACCACGAGATATTGAAAACCATTAAAACTTAATATGACATGACTATAAGCATCTAACTAAACCCCTTAAGATCAGCAATTCCCAAAGTTTCCTATTTGTGAAATCCTTTTTTGGTACCACAGTTTTCCTTTGCACTTTCAGGTCTATGACCAATTCCAGTTCGGGACTCAGGATTCATCCTGGTTTGGGAACCCCTGTTCCTGCTCTGTAGGGAGCAAACACTTTCCTCGTTGAGCCCCTTGGGTCACAGTCTGCACTTTCATGGGATTCTCTGTTTCTCTGTGCTCTATAACCTCTTTTAAAAATGAGAAAGCATCAGCAGAGCAATGCAAGAGAGATGAAGGGTTTAATCGCTCCTCTGTGTGTCACCACCTTTTTCATTTTCAAGAACAGGATCCTCGAGCTCATGTTTTCTTCTACAGCACATGGGACATGCTCCTGGATAAGTATTTACTGGGTAGATTTGGTTTTGGGAACAGATCTTTGCAATCAAGAACGTGAAGAATTTTGCAGGTTTCCCAGTGAATTTTGTGCCTTGATTTAAATAACTGTTCATTGAAAATTTATGTCACTTTCATCAATTTAGTGCAGCAAAGATGGTGTTGGTATCAGTGGTAGAAACTGACTGAAAATCCATCCTGCTATTAATAAATGGTGTCTGCAAACAGCTGTATTTTACTGTTCTTAAAAATTTGCCTGCTTTTGGCTGTGCTGTGGAAAAATAATGCCTGCTGGAGTGTTTCTGCCTCTGCCTGTCTTCTGATTGTGACCTGACATGAACTCGTTTATGTAATGCTCCCTAGCAGCAGTGCTGCTGCTGGAGACATGGCTGTTCCTGCGACCAGAGGTAGCTCCACCTCCCATTTTAAAGGTTTTTCGAGCTATTCAACTTAACAAATACCACGCCAGGAAGGAGAAGGTTTCTTCCTGATCATACCACTGGCACTGGAAGCCCGTAGTGTTTTATCTCCATCTCCTGTGCCAGGTGAGCTTCCTGAGACGGGCTGTGTTTGTTCTTTTGTCTTGTTGTCTGTTGCCCAAGATTCCTCCTTTTCTTGTGTTGCAATTCCTCCTCTCCTGCAGACAAGGGTGAATATTGCAGTGAGGTGACTCCTGCTTGATAGGCGTCATTTTGTAGCTCTTATTCCAAATGCAGACTGACCATGTGGATTGGGAAGGTTTGATGCCTTAGCTCAGGATGGTGGAGTTTCAATCAGTGGCCTTCACAGGAACACTTGCTATAGCAGCCCAAGGCTCTGTGGCTGATGTTTCATGGCTTTGGTGTCATTATCTCTGCAGGAGTCAGTCTCAATGTAACATAATAAACAACATTATTTAGTTTCAGGCCAGGAATTTGCTTCATCATTTATGATATTTGTGGAAGTCATGATTTCTTTAATGTAGCATAAATCTAACATACGCAAGGAATACACACCCTCCAGATGTGCTTCCAGGCCTAAATCCAGAGCTAGAAATCCATACCATACTTCATTCAAAAGCAACAGAAAGAGGGCCTGGATACCCCTTTATTTCTTTGAGCTGCCTCCATATTTCAAAAGCAGAGGCTTTACAGCATGAAACTGTACTTTAAGGATATTCCTTTGCTGATTTCAAGCACTCAGTTCTTTGAATTTTAAGAATTAAGTGTTCTCGGGGTGGAAGTGATGTGTCTCAGCTGAAGTCTCTCTTAAAATAATCTGCTGGTGATCAGCTGTCTATGGCCAGACATCTGGCAAGAATCATATGGCAAGAATCAGATCTGTAAGTCCAATATCCCCCCTCTGAGAGGAGCTAGACAGCCCCAGTGGAGTGTGTTCCCTGGGACAGCCATTCTGACTCATTTCCATGCCACAGACTTATGCATCCATACACAGCAGACCTCACACTGCAACCCTGGGCACCAGGTATTCTGCTTGGTTTTTCTCAGATGCTAAAGCTCATTTATAGGGCTTTCCCCCCATCTCTTTTTTTCCCTCATTGTCTTTTGTTCTGAATTTTCTCTCTTCTCCACTCCACTTTCTATATGGGTAAAATGACACAGCTCAGCTTAGAATTTATGTTCACATGTACTTGTCTCCTGTTCGTGCTCATGATGGCTTAGGAAGCCTGAAGGGAAATTCTGTAATTTAATGTCCATTCATGTGTGTTTTCATTAAACAGCTACATGCAGGAACGTTGGCAAGACCAGAGATAACAGAAATGCCATCCCCACTGTTCCATGGAGTACAAAGCAGGCATCCCAGGGATAAATTTGCCTTATTTTCTTCAGGAATATCTAATCACTTCAAAGGCTCTCCCTTTGACTGTCCAGCTGTTCTATCTCGCTGTGAGCTGCTGCAGCCTGGGAGTGTTTGGGCAGATGGTGCCAGAGACACCTCAGCTATCATCCCAGCCAGGGAAGCTCTGACAAGTGTCATGAAACTCAACTATATCCCCAGTTTATATTCCTAGAGAATACAGAATACAGTATGGACATGTTTGGGCTGGCTCCACACTGAGTAAGACTGACACCCACAGAACATCCAAGCTGATGTGCCTCTGGATAGTGTCCATCAGTTCAACACATCAAGGTGATGTCCTTTGCATAAATTCACTGCATTTGGACTAAAATGATGCATTTACCTACCAAGTGCTGTCCTGCAGCATGACTCAGTAAAGCTTGGTAGGGCATCAGCTTGGAGATCTCTCTGTGTTGTGGCACAAACCAAATAAAAGCTACAGGAAAGCATCCCAATTTGTCTTTTGTTGGGGAAGATGAAATAGGAAAGCCTTATAAATATAATTGCCTGGCAAAAGATGCTGAGAATATAGAAACTATAGGAAAACAAGCTTTGAGTTACCAAACCCCAGTTATTGAACAACTGAAAAACAATGCCATAGCCAACTGAAGTAATCCCCTCTTTGATGAAACAATGCCTTCTGCTTGCAGGCAGGTCCAAGGGTCAGAGCAGACCCTCCCAACTTATCAGAGGGTCCAGAAAGCAGATTTTAGAGTTTAAAATATAACATCATATGGTAATACAACGATTCTTATAGGCTGTATGTAGATGTTATAAGATTTGTAGCTTATACCACATTGGTTAATGAGAATTAGAATATTCAGCACAGAAGATGATTTATTAGATTGTAAACGGGAACCGCGGGCACTTTCCTACACTTTTTGCCTCTCTTTGCTACTTTTTCTATCCTTTTTTGCCTCTTCTCCAGCTATCTTGCTTACTCTCTTACTTCTCTGACCTGCTTCGAGCTGCGTCTGGCAGCTCCCAGCAGGTCCCTTTCACCCACGCTCTTCTACAATAAACTTCATGCTCTAAGACCTGACTACAGAGATCTCTCGTCTCCATCTGTCCCGACCGTCCGAAACCGAACTGCACAACATCCCCGCAGTCTTTCAGTTGGGAGCATCCTCAAAGGCATTCAGTGCACTTCTGTCCTTTCTTTCCTAGGTGTCTGTTATACCTCTGGCTTTCATTGCTTAAGGCAAATTTTGTCTTATTGGCAAACTGCCTCATTTTAATAACCTTTTATTTTGAATTTGCAGTACATAAACATAGCTTTGGTTTGTTTCAGATGGCCAGGGCTGTATTCTGCAGCATAAAAAACACTGGTAGAAAGCAGAATGGAACTGATTCATCAGTAATAGCATCTCAAATGCATTTATTTATTTCTTAAGTGCTCTGGGAAATGCTTTCCTTGAAAACCGTGAACTGTGACACGTGGATTGATGGCTTCGTGGTTTTTGCTGAATATAGAAACCAACAACCCTGTATCTAGAATGACTGGAGGCATGGAGACCTTGCTGACACCTCTGTGACACAGGATCATTCAAGCAGGATAAGGTCACACTAGAAAACGTGCAGGAAACTCAAAGCAGGATCTGACAAACCTTGCAAGATCAAAGCCATCAGTGTTTTGCACGGATTCTCCTTTCCAGCCTCTGGAGCCTACTTCCTCAAAAAGAGGCTAAAGGAAGAAAGGTACTCTTAAGTTCTTCTTTGTAAATGAAATCATAATTGATGGAAAATTAAAGCAATTGATGTAATGTAAACCTCCTGGTAACTGGAGAGGGTGCTACAGAGGCTTCCCAGCAGTTATACATCAAGAAACATTCTTAATCTCCTAGATAATGTGGAAAAGGAATGACATTTATTATCTACAAGTCCTCACAAGCAGAGGATGCAGTTTGTAAACCTGTATTTGGCTCCCCCTCCTTTTCCTCCTTTATTGTAATCCTTCACCATGGATCATTTTACATCCAAACTCACCTTCATCTGTTATCATACTTTGGTGATTTATCGACATCACAAATAAGGGTGGAAGGACATCCATCAGAAGAACTAAGAATGTGTGATCATTTCCTCTCAGGCTCTCATTAGCTCTGGCTGTCCTTCTGGGAGTTTTATCTTTGTCTGTCTATTTCCAGACTAAAGCACATGAGGCTTAAAAATAATATCCTACGATTAATCTTTTGTGTCTCTCGGCCTTTTAAACCTTTGGTCAAGATGGAATATGATCTCCATGCTGTCAGTTGAAATAAGTACAAACAACCCAAACTGTACAAATACAGTCTTTATGAATGAGCAGGCAAGACAGAATAATAGATGGCTTGATTCAGCCTCCTTCATTCAAGATGGAAAATACAAAGCTCTGCAGATAATCCTATGATCATATAAAATATTTGTGGTGTAGGTAGGAATTACACTCAGCAGTGTCTTTTCCAAAAGAGCTTCCTTTTTCTTTACATTGCTCTGGTTTAAAATGACATGAGTAGTGGTGAAATACCCCTCTGGTATTTTCAGGTTGCTGAGCTAAGTGGAGTGGGAAAGGTTTTGTTTTAGAGTTTCTATACTAAGTTCTCCTTTTAATGAGACACTCCTAGGTTAAAAATACCTTCTGAAAGTGCCTTCCCACGTCCTTCCTACATTAGTGACAGACTGGAGAAGAAAATGTGGAGTACACCTGAAAGTGATAAGTTGAGGTTAGAGGTCTAGCCAAAGTCAAGTGCTAGGGAGTTTCAGCTGTAGAGAGCTGATGCTTTGAATTATAATCAAGTGATTAATGTTTCTCATGTAAGCGGGTTTGGGAGTGACAAAGACTTGCAGCAACAGCTTGGATAAGTATGGTGAAACCTGCTTTTAGAGTTATTTTATTTTTAGCATGCTCATTAGCTTGGGCAAAATGGACAACATGTGCTTATGTGGTTAATGATAAATCCATATGAGGACTAAACTAGTCTGCTGAGTTATGAGAAAGCCATTTGTAAGCCAGATTCTGCTGGAGAGAGACAGACTTGAGAGAAACAATTCCTATCTGTTTAGGGGTGGAGGGGGGAGCAGGGAGAGGAAGAAACCAGCTTTTCTCCTTTTGTAAAATACATAGGATGTAAATGTTACAGATCTTCACTAATTTTTGAAGGTCATTTGCCACTGAAGTTTGGGTAGCTGGCTTCATAAATACCAAAAATAACATGGGGAGAAGCAGACATGCATGGAAAGGTAGACGAATATTTTTTTATAAAATAGCAGATAATCCAATGTTAACATATGAAAACTGCAGTGATCTCTATGAAACTGCAAAAACCAGAAAAGAATACATCTCTGAGGCATTGTAATTTTTCTTGTGGGATTCAGACAGTCTAGCATGAAATGAAAGGTATTGAAGGAAAAGAAATTATATAAGACTATTCCTTCTCTTTGAATGCACCACACCTTAATCCTGCTGCTGTAAGCAGTTTAATGTACTCTTTCAAACAGAAATAGTTTCCCCAGGTGAGAGTATAGTTAAAAAAACCCAGTATTTTGGCACATGGTTCTTGTTGTGTTTTAGTTACAGATCTGCCAAAAGGATGAAGAAAGATTGGTTCCCCTCCTCTTATCCAGCGTTGTGCAGGTCCTTCAGCCACAGGTGCCACTGGTTTCCATCAGAGACCACGATGACATTTGGACTGAAAGAAAAGAAAGGAAATAAAAGCAAGACAAACAGAGACAAGTAAAAGAAAACCCTTATAAATTCCCTTTCTATAGCAGTCAAATGCATAAGTGTGTTATTTCACCATAGAATTTCAATAGTTGCCTGTTGCACATCCTCACAAATAAACGGGCAAAACCTGTCCATTTGCAACAAGCAATACATTTCCCTTCCTCTACTCTTATTTTCAGGTAGAAATGGAAATGTGATGTTCATTTTCAAGGAAGCAAGTTGCCAAGTGAATACTCTTAAATGTGTTCCCCTACGTCTTCTGGGTGTTGCTGCAGGTGCTATTTGTGAATGAGCTCAGATTATCAGAACAAACTTTCAAAAAAGCTGACTGATTATAGTGAGTATTTTTAGCGAGAGAAAATGGCACCTAGTGCAGAGATATTGAGTTATATATATGTGTGTACAACAAAAACAAGTACAGGAATCTCTTTCAGATTAATTACCATTGAAAAGTCATTTATTACTCTCAGGATGGTGAGTTAATGAAGGACATGGTGGCTTTTCCCCTCTCCTGACACCTTGTAATCCAGAGTGGATCCTTGCTGACAAGATGTACTTTAGTGCCACACAGCATCTTGGGCTCCTGTGGTAACTGCAGAAAACTTAATGGTCTGATCAGAGTTTACCTCATTCAGAGGCTACACAAGACGACTTGTTTCTGGCATCAAAAGTCATGACAACACTGTTACAATGTTTATTTTATAGATATGAAAAAATCTGTGTTTTGCTTTGACAGGTAAATGCTTATCTTGTGTTTGGCCCCCTTGTTAGAAACTGAAAAATTAGTGCAGAGATTGAAATAATTAGCTAGGCTAATAATCCCTGCTGCAGGAGGGTCAGATCCAGAGGGGATCCATCTCACCTGTGTTAGGATAAGACCAATCATCCTCCACAAGTGCCAGTCTCTCTTTATAAACTAGAGAGGAAGAGCACAGGTATTTAACTCAGATCTACCCTTGAGGGGCTAAGCAGAGTGCAGACGCATCCCAGTCCAGAGATTAACACACTTGTTTTTTGAATGACAAGCAAGGGCCAAGCTCTAGGAATAGATGTGTTCCTTACCTTGGAGAGCTTACAGATAAAAACCAGTGTCTGAAGTGCCAGAAGTAAGGATGTTAAAGCTGTGTGGAAAAGTCTGAGACTCACAGGGCAAGCCTGTGAATTTACCCAAGGATGAAGAAAAGGTCTTGTGGGTCTTTTGGGTAACATGTTGTTCTGAGATTAGCTATATTTAGTTTATTGGTTAATTAAATAGCACCAGGTCCCTGCCACTGGAAAACTTTATGGTGTTAAATGTTATCATGGTCCTTGTTTATCCGAGGGCAGGGTGCCAAGTCTGTGGCATAGCTTGAGCAGTAGCAGGGACCAGAGATTGTTCCCAACAAGTGGACTGGATGGGGTCATTCTCTTTAGGAGGTTAAGGGTATTTAGCCCCCAATGTGCATGAGGCTGTGCCTGCTGGCCCTGGGACCAAAGACCAGCCCTGACCCTGTTTAGTTAATCTCTTCCTCTTCTGATTTTACTATTTGATCTCTTCACGATCAGAACCATGGGGGAAGCAGCTATGGTGTGCTGGGCTTGATACAGGGCTGGCCTCACTTTGAAATAATATGGTGCTATCTAATTCCCTTCTGCTGTTCTCTCTAATCTGTAAAGACCTCACAAATCTGATTTTGCCCTGGTTACCCTAATCTGCATCATGGGCTGCCCGATTCACTGACTTCAGTGGGCCACACTGGGTTGTGTCAGGGTTTGGAGCTGATAGTTGGTTTTTTTGAGCTGGTTGAGCAAACAGATCTGCAAGATCTCTTCTTGACAGTGCACTAGCTCTGATCTGAAAGGAGACAACAGCTTTAGACATCTGTTTTAAGGGCAGAACTATTCTGAGCTTATTTAAACTCGATACAAGGCTCTGTTTATATTTCTTTGATTAATTGAAAATAACCTCTCATTAAGGGAGTGACAGCCGATACCGTATGATTGTGCTCAAGTCATTCACAGGAGCAAAAAAAATACACCAAAGGTTAGGCAGGTCAAAGCCCTTGTTTGGATCAAAGCATATGTTGAACACTGTATAAATGCCAAATCTGAAAGTGTTTTGTGTTGGAGGTGGAAGTTTGGAGTAAAATGATAGTGTAACAATAAATCCCTAATTCAGCTTGTTAGGTCGCTACTGCATTCACTACAGCACAGCAAAGAGAGGGATGCATCTGATGGAGCAACTGGATAGGAGTCCAAGTGTGTTAAAAATTTACAGTATAGGTGAGGGAATACTGCATCCAGTTCTGGCAGGCACATTTCAAAAAGAATTTTAATGCAATGGAAATGGATCTTGAAAGAGTGACAAGCACAGTTTGTGGTTTGTCCATAAATCTGCCTTACCGTGAGAGACTAAAAAAGCTCAGCTATTTTTATTTATTTGGGACAAGGTTACGAGATGACTTGTCTGTGGTTTTGTAAAGTTGAGCTTGCATGGCGAGGGAGCAGCAGGCTCCAGTTTCCACTCAGAGCTGCATGGCCTGGGTGCTTTCAGCCAAAATATTGGAGGGTCCCCAGCTATTCCTGGGCTTGACATATTCCTGCAGTTCTGGGGGTAAACTGAGGATGGGCTGCACCTTAGTGGGCTGCAGCCTTCTCTGTCCATGCCTGATCTGCAGCTTCCTAGAGACACTAATGAGCCATGGCCAGGGCTGAGGGTGGAGAGTGAGGCCAGACAAATGCAGCCATTTTTCTTGACAGGGTGATAGCCACTGAAATAACTTATCTGGGGTGGATTGTCCTTCCCTGAAAGTCTCTGATTCGGGGGGGATGTGTCCTTGCATGATGTGCCATAATTTGTAATGATTCAGGTGTTGTTTTGGGACAGCATTCTGTGGCTTCAGCTATGCAGGTGATGGAAATTATCAAATGAGTGATCTCACCTGGCCTTAAAATATCCCTATTAAATAGGAATATTTTAAAATTCTTGTTTTAGTGGGAATATTGTATTCCTATAAAACTGATTAGTAAATGGAGAGGTCTCAGTGAGGCCATCTTTAGCCTGAGAAAGCCTGATTTTTAGAAAAAAAATCTTTCATCTCTTTCATATTTGTGGACAGAATGGCTGTGTTTATATTTTATTTCCAGTAAAGAGTTAAATCTGAGCTTAGACTTGGGTTCCAACTGTCCCTACAGTTTACTGTATCTGGTAGGACATCTTTCAGTAGGATGAGGAGTGATACAGCTTCTTCCAAGTGAAAAGTTTCCATTTGACCTGCTGCTCAGTCCACAGTGACCTTATTGTGTGGGCATCTCATCCACCTTGCAGCAGTGTGGGAACCAAATCAGGAAGACAAGGACCCCTTAGAAAGTCCCATGGGCTCCCATCAGAGTTTATGGCACTGCCTGCTGCAAGGGCAGGTGGGATTTGCAGAGAGCCTAAAGTCAAGCTAGGTCTGGGCTGCCTGTGAGGGCACATTTTAGGTGTTAGGTCTAAAGGATGCTTCAAAAACTGCCACCAAGTTCAAGACCACCCAGCATGTAAGAGAAGTGTTCAGAAGATTTGCCTTGCTGAAATGTTAGAGTGGATATTAAGAAAAGAATCCAAATATATTAGGAATAATGCTATTAGAAAACCCATGGGAGTGGATATCAAGAAAAATTTCTTCACTGAAAGGCTGGTCAGGCATTGGAACAGGTTGCTCAGGGACACAGTGGAGTCACCATCCTTGGAAGTGTTCAAAAAGCATGTAGATGTGGTAGTTGGGAATATGGTTTAGTGGTGAACAGGGTGCTGTTACTTGGACTTGGCGACATTTCAGGTCTTTTTCAACTTTAATGATTTTCTGATTTTATGATTCTGAAGCATCCATCCAACTTTGTTCAATCAAGACAGTTTCTTGCACCCATCCAAGCAAAGGTTTGGCTGCACGGTCAGTGTGATCTTCCAGGTCTGCGAGTCGGGTCCTGGTCACGTCTCGCCAGTGCCTGGGCTGCCCCTTGCCGTGTCCCCGAGGTGCGCGGGGCCGTGTGCTCCCCTCCGGGCTGGGCACAGGTCCCTGACAGCCCCGGCGCGTCCCCTCCGCGCTGGGAGCTGCGGGCGGGGCTGCATTTCCGAGCGGCTCCCGGGCAGCACTGCCGGGGCTCTCGGGGCAGCAGCTGCCCCCAGGCTGCAGGCGGACCTCGCTCCTGCCTGCTGCCCCTGGGACACGCTGGAGCATTCGAGAGCTTAGAAAATCCAGGAAAGTGCGGAAAATAGCATTTTGCTCTGTGTCTAACATCATCGCACCGCTCCTGCTCAAATAAATAAACTCTGATGGGAATCCCCCACTACTCCCCCTCATTCCTTGCTTTAATAAAACTTGTCACAGTGATTTTTTTTTTT
>VZTJ01002120.1:706676-723730 GCA_013397795.1 Orthonyx spaldingii | reverse complement strand
GTCCCCCCGCCCCCTCCGCCACCAATTGCCTCCCCTCTCTTTCATGTCAGGGGCCAAGTTTGGATTGGAGCCTGGTGAAGTTTCTGTGTCATTTCCTGTTGCTGCCCTCCCCGACACTCGCTCCTGCGCTGGCTCCGCGCTCCGACCCTCCCGCAGACGCGCAGGGCGTCCTCCCTCCCGGCCGGCGGCTTTTGGGGAGGATGTGACAGCGCTGGGCACACCTCACGCCCGCCTGTCACGCCGCATTCCCGCTCCTGCCCGTCCCCTCGGGCTCAGCTCCCAGCCCGCTGCCAGGAACGCCAAGAAACCGAACGCTACAACAACTTTCTTCTCTCCGCGCAGCTCGCTGTACTTCCCAGGCGGTGAGAGCAGAAACATCCTCCTCTGGCAAACTTGGCCGCCGTGGTCCTGTCCGTGCAGGTGGCCGGGGGATGCCGGTGCGGGGTGTTCGGGTGGGCGAGGGGCTGCGGGGGACAGGGACGGGACGGGAGCCCGGTGTGCGGCTCGCTCCGCAGGACAGGTCAGCTGCGAGGGCTGGCATTGGTGCTATTTTGCTGGTGGCTTGATGTGACTGACATAAGAAAGGGCTGTTTAACAGCGGGAGGGAGCAGCACGGGGATGTGCAGAAGCCGGGCAGGCAGTGAGCAGAGGTGAGGCGAAGAGCAGGGGCTGCTCAGCGTTTTCTCTTACGTGTTTGTCTTTTAGCTTCAGTTCAGTGTTCACAGGTTTTTCCCAGGGCTGGCTTGCGGCAGCGTTCTCGGGGTTTGTGAGTGTGTCCAGTCCCGGGGATTGCTTTTCTGAGCAGAAAGAGCTGATACTTGTGGAAATCTGTGTTACCCTCGCTTGGAGGCGCGGGCACAACTCAGCTGGTATCTGTAAAACCCTGCCTGTGCCGCCTTTCCTCTGCCATTGCCTTATTTGCTCGCTGAAAGCACATCTATTTGGTAGGAAAAAGACACAAATACTTGAGCTTTAAAGTGGAGCAACTGTGACTTCATGTACTATTTCTGTCATTCCCGACTCGTTCAGTCTTGACTGTTTCTTGGGCAAACAAGGCGTAACAAACTGACGGATAAATCCTGAAGCATGTGCTGGAGCCGGTTCCTGGAGCTTTCAGAGTTAAAACGCTTTCTTGAACTCACTGACACAGGGCAGTAAATCTCAATGTGTCAGTAAGTGAGGGAAAAAAGCGCTTGCAGAGCATTTACACACTGGCAGATAAAGTCGGTGCTGCACTACCCCAGGTCTTCCTTCACAGGCAGGATTGGCTCCCAACACCTCCAGCTACCCAGCAGTGTTCAGAAAGGTCAATTATATGTACAATATTTACCAGCTAATTATAAGTGGGGCAATAAAAGCCTTGGAGTCGGCCCCAGGAAAAATGATCCCGAAGCTTTGTGTGCAGTGTGTTTACCTCCTCGTCACTGCTTGATTCATGTTGCTCCCTCAACTGCCTCTCGTTTTATGCTCGTTTGGCAGTAGAGCCCTCTCTGTGCCCCCTTTCCCAATGGGAAAGCGGTGGAAGAAGTTACAAGATAAGTGTATAGGAAGGGGGCTTTGGGCTCACCCAACCCTCTTCCCTTCCTCCAGCCGAGGCACATCGCCTCCCATGGCTGGGGAAAGTTCAAGCTCCCTGTCCAGCCTTGGCACCCCTTGTCTTGCTGCCACAGGCAGTGGGGGACCCAGGAGACATTTACTGACAGCTTTGCCTGGAGTCAGTTTCTAGGTAAAAGCTCAAAGTTTCTTTCACAGTTCCCATATGAGAGCCACCTTTTTTTTTTTTTTTTTTTTTTAATCGAGCTGAGTAGGAAATCCTTTTTTGGGTCTTCTAATCTCCCAGACTCTTTCTGAGTCTTGCGCTACCGAAGGATTTATCAAAAAGTATTCACTTTCACAGCTGGGTTATACTTGTACTATTGAGCTGGTCTTGGGGCTCTCTGCTACCACACATGGTTTGATCTGAGACAACTTCTGGATGTCGCTGGAGTTTAGGAAGGGCCGGGACACTCCCCTGGCAATTTGGATGTAGTCACCTTGTTTCAGAGTGTAAGAGTTTAATAATATGTAGGTGTCAGGCCGTGCCAATTGGCTTCGGGGCTGAAGAATGGGCTCTGGCAGGGGTGAGTTTACTAGCAGAGACGTAGCCAAGAGAGTAATGAGCTCATGTAGCAGAGGGAGGAGAGAAACTGTAGCAGGAATTGCTGCCAGCACCTCTTAGGAGCCTAAGAAACAGCATTTACCTGGAGCTGTGCTCTGTATTTCTCGATGTGAAAGGAAATGGGGTGGCAGGCTGGCATTTTTGCAGGGGTTCAACAGGCAAGTCAGCTCTGAGGTGAATGAAATCATTGCCTGTGCAAGGTGACTGGGGGGCTAACTGTGCTTCAGGAGCTGCTTTGGGTGCTTGAAGGGGGGATAGGACCTCCAGTCCTTTAGAAATCCACCCATATATACAGCTGTTGAGAGATGAACCTCTGTCTCAAGTGTAGTTTTTAGGTGTCAGTTTCTAAACTATGCTAAAACTTTACCTATGTGCTATGCTGGGAGGTGAATGTAATTTCATTCTTAATTTTTTTGGATTTAAATGTGAACCCACTTTGTTTTAAGCTGAGATCACCCTGCTGATTTCAGTGATGTTATTCTTGATTTACAGCAGTGGAGGGAAGGTAAGAATTAGTCCCTTAATATCTGCTTTTTTCTGACACTTGCCAAGGAGAAAGAAAGACAAGAGAAACCCACTCAGGGTGAGATCATGACAGGAACTGAAGGGTCTCAAGTACCACCAAGACCTTTCTGGCTTCTTTTCGGCTTTCTTACTTGCCCTAAATCTCAGTTTTTTCTTCTGTTAATAGAAACTTGTTCTGTGTAGAAGCAAATGCTGGGTCTCTGCTTTTACACAGAGCTGCTGTAGCAGCAGCAAACCCGGGGTCCCTGTCCCGTCTCTCCTTGTGCGAGCGTGTTCTCCACACCACAGAGTGCTCGTGTAGCCCTGACAGATGAGCCAAGGGATGGCCATTCCAGTTCTGCTGCTTACCTTGGGGAAGTGCTCTGGAGCCCAACAGACTTTACTGTCTGGAAATATTTCCTGTTGCACAACATAAATTGTCTCTCTCGGTTTAATCCTGTTGTCTTAGATTACCTCACCAAAGCACTACCTTGAGTAAAGCCTCTCTCGGCGGCCACTCCACTGCAGTGGGGGAACCAGTATTCCAAGAGGCCGCAGGTTGTGAAGACTCTGCAAGAAGGTGGCTGAGCATGTGCTTCCCTTCACCCTTTCTCATCCTGCACAAGGGCAGGGCAAACAAGTCCTGCTTTGTAACAGCAGGTCTGTGCTACTTCTCGTCCCTTAGCCAGACCCCTCTGCAGCTCCACAAACCCACGATGGCCACTGAGACCTCCAGGAGAGATCTCCCGTCACTGGTGGCTTCTCGTGGTGCTGGTGGTCCTTTTCTCTGAGCTGCTTTTTCCTGCTTCAGTGCTGGAGCTTGGTGTGCTGCTCCCTGTCCTGCGCGAGGTTGCTCCGAGGATTCTCTGCTGCTGCCCACCAGCAGGTTGGCTGCCATCTGCTTTAGTTTCTCACAGGCTTCTCCTGGGGAACAGCAGCAGCATTTGGGGTAGCCTTGGCCCAGTTTGTGGGTGCTTCCTGGCTCCCCAGGCTGAATCAGGCACTCTGTGTTCATCTGCTTTGCTCTTGCTTAGCCCCAGCTCCAGTTCTCGTGGTATTTAAATGCTGATGCACAAATTTAGGTAACATTTACACGCTCTAGTGAGTCTTCAGCTCGCCTGCACAGATTTCTTGTTTTTCTTCTTCTAATGCAGTGCCACTACCTGAGGACAGTGCTGCCTCCTTGCTCCAGGGAGCTGCTGATCCCTGCTGTGTTTATGGGACATTGCCATAGCAGTGAGGATGTGTAGTGGAGATGGTTAGGACCAACCAGACCGCATCCCTGCTGCTGGCCAAACACAGCCAGAAAGGTGCCTGCCTCCTTCCCTCCCCAAACAGAATCCTGTTTGCTGTGGCTATTTTTAAACATATTTGCTGGTGGAGCCTGGAGCTCACTGTCATGCAACCCACAGCTCTTTAAAATGGATTATTGTGGAGATGGGAAGGACAGTTTTTGTTCTTCTGGCTTGGGGCTGCCTGATGTGATGGTGGTTGTGGCAGTCGCTTGCTTCCCAGTAAATCAGATAAGGGCAACAAACTTCTGGAAGTCAGAGGCTTTCTCTCCTTCCTCCTGACTTCTGGACTTGAACTGGTGAGAAGGAGGTGAGAGGCCTCTGTATCCCATCAGCAATTCCCTCAATCATCCTCTCCCTAAGTGTTATTTTTGGTTAATTCATACAAGTCTGGGCCTCCTTGGTCTATGCTGTGGGAGGAAGCTCCAGGCTGGAATTTTGTAATAAAAGCCAGATTTTTCTCTGGAGGCAGAATGGAGGAGGCCACTCCTGTTGCTTATCCAGTTCTTGTTAGTTCTTGATCAGCTTAATCTGGCAACTGTGAGAGGTTTTCTTTCTCTGCGGAGAATACATTTGGCCTCTGAGGAAAGTCAGCATTGTGGTGTTCACCCTGAGATACCTGATTTCCACAGAGCCACTGGTGGAAATCACAGCTCAAGCCGTTTGGACCTCATCTTCCTGATGGAAGTTCCCAGCATTTCCCTGGGGATGAGTTTCTGAGTGCATCCCAGACCATTTACGCACATGCAGAACCATGGGTTGCTAAAAACAAGTTTTCCTCCAGTGTCCTTGGCCAGAATTAGTTTGCTCTTAACCTGAGGAGCATGGAGCAATCTGTCCCCTCCCACCCCAGCAGAGGTTGGTTTTCACTGGAGCGAATACATCTTTGTACCTGCACTTTGGAGAGTTCTCAGAGGTGTTGTGTGATTATGAAAAAAACCACAGATCTGGCCTCTGGTTTCCTCTGTGACCACAATAATTCAGTGTTCTCCTCCTTCGCTGACCATTGGCAATGGAAAGACCACTAATCCCTGCTCTTTTTTCCTGTCCTTAAAGTGGGGGTTGTTTCTATAGGGATTTATGCAATGGAAAGCTGAGAACATCTGAAGTTGCCATAATTTAAATATCCAGGCACTATCTTAAATATATACAGGGAACTAGCTTGAATATATACAGGGAGCTTGCTAATTAAATCTGAGTTTTCTTCTTGGTCATCAGAGCCAGCACTAAGGATGGAGACAGCAGCTGAAGCTGACATACCATCCTCACTGGTACTTGACACACTACCTGTGAGATAGTCTTCTGGAGTTTCCCATCCAGACTTATTTTACTAACTTAATAAAATCCATCTTGTGCTCCTTTTATTTTACTAGTCACTGTGATTCCCCTCTGACATAGCCTAAATTATGCTTGGACTACTCTTTTTTTCCATTTTTTATTAATGTATCCATGGACTGTATAGTCTTCAGAGATTTATTTTTCTTTAATGAAATCAGCCTCATTTTCCTGGCTAGTGTACTGCATGAATGTCACATTTAAATATGTGCTTTCAAGTCCAGTCCTTTCCCTCAGATATATTACTTTACAGTACATTTGTCTGTGTTAAACTGCAGTGCTGATTTACTACATCGGTGACCGTGAAAGACTCCAATTCCTCTGACTCCTGTTTTGTTGTTTCTCACTGTTTATTGTCCACAGAGATCTGATTTTTTGAATGGTTGGCACATTGTAAGCTGAAGTTTCTTAATTATTTTCCTCTGCTTGATACAATGGTTACAATTAGATTAATGTGTCTTGAGCAGATTTGGATTACAGAGCAAGTACAAAAAAAAAGCTCTCCCAGGAGCAATGATGTGGTGAATGTCACAGCAGGGTGTGGTGTGAAGGGGTAAAGATGTGCCCAAAGTGTAGGGAAGATCCCTTCTCACAAGCAGGAGGTGGAAGCAGAGTGATCACCTGTCAGTGGCCAGTCCTCCTTCCTTCCTTTTTTTTTTTCTCGAAGAGCTCTGTAAGTGTTTTCTTTCTCTGCTGCAATTCAGAAGTCAGAAGGGTGCTCTTCAGCCTGCTACGGAGGCTTGAACAGCACCGAGCCTGCAAGATCTGAGATTTGGTCAGCAGGAGTCTAAATAGCTTTCAGTCTTACTGTTTAAACATGCAAAACTGGGAATTCCCTTCTTTCTGTGTGCTTACTTGAAAAATCCCAGGCTAGGCAAACCTGCCAGGCATGCTAATGCTTCCTGACAAACTGCTCTAAAACACGAGTTTCATGCAAGGACAGCGACAGTGGCAGCAGAAACCCTTCCCAGAGAGACAGAAGTACACCTTGGGCTCTGTGGTCGTATTGAAGCCAACCTCCACCTTCAGCTGATGCTTCCTTGCATGGGTCTGCATCACCTGTCCTTCAGGGGGATGCTGTGCCAGGTGCTGAATATCTCATGCACCACTCATGGGATATTACAGCTGATATTTAGGAAAGGCTCCTGTGCCACGTCAGCCAGCTTCTGAGAGGAGCAAACCAGGAGGCAGGTGCTTGTTCAGATACATCCCTGGTGTTTCCAGCTGGCTGGCTCCCAGCAGCTCCTCACTGGGTACACGAGGGAACACCTAATTGCCCTTCCCACACACCCTGTCTCCTTGGACCGCACGTGTACTGTACAGGTTCTGAGTCACTCCTCAGAAATTCAGTGCTCCTGACTCCTTCTGACTCTGCTGAGTGCCTCAACACTTAAAACAGGTGCTCCAGGTCATGCTGCAGGGTGGGATGGCTACAGGTTTGCTATTGTGACACGTGGGTAAGGCTTTTATTAAGCGTGGCCTCAAGTCAACTTTCCATAACTCAGGTTTTGCAGGTGCACAGGACAGGCTACAATCTAGGGAAGTATTCTCGACCTTATTCATGATTTGCAAAGCAGTGTGTGAGGCACTGCCTGTTGTTGTTACTAGGAGAAATGATGCATGTTAGAAGGGGATCACATGGCTATCAGGCCGTGCAATCTGGCTTTATTTTCCAACAACACTAAATACTTGCTGATTTTGTCCGGACCTTGCCTGTAGTTTTCTAGAGTTGTCTCTGAGGCAGCAGCTTGCTTGCAAGGGAGAAAAAAAACCCAAAAAGTATGCATCAGGGCCCTCGTTTGCTCTCTGCACAGCTTTGAGTGTGCAGCTGGCTGCCAAGCATCACACAGCAAGGCAGAGCAGTGCTTGTGAATAGCCATGGAACAACATCAGACAAGCCAAAGAGACCCATGTGATTTTAGGCAGGGCTCAAGAATTTTTTTCCTTTAGCTTCAACCCAGGGGGCAAATTTGCTCATTTTCCTGGCACTGCAACAATGATAAAACCTCTGCACCCATTTGCCCTGAACCGGTACGGTTTGTTCTCTGAAACATTTGCTGTTCCCATTTTGTATGGTAATAGCAGTTAAAGGAAAGGTGGAGGTTTTGTGGGACCAATTCTCAGATACATTAAGCTGCTTTTTCCCCCCCTCCTGAGTATATAAAATATCCTTAAAGCAAGTGCAAATGATGTTGTCAAAGTAGTCCAAGTGGATTCTGGAATCAGACAAATAGATTTCCTACTCTGAACTGAGTATGTGTTGCAAACATTTGTGGGGAGATGGACAACAAACTGTGAATTGTCACCTCTCCCTTTGAGACAGGTGCTTAGGACAAAGTGCTGATGTCTGGCGGCCACAATGGATGTTGGAGGGAAATTTTGGGAAGGTTAAAGCACCTGTGTCTGAAGACACTGAGTGCTCCAGTGGTTCACCTTTCCCATGCACTTGACGCGTGCAGGTTCCTGAGACTTACCTGGGTGGATACCAGTAGAATTGGAGTAAAATCACAGAATCATGGAAATATTAAAGTTGGGAAAGACCTCTAGTTTCATGGATTCCAACCATTAACCCAACACCACTGTGTTCACCACTTACCTGTGTCCCTTAGCACCATATCTACACACTTTTGGAATACTTCCAGGGATGCTGATTCCACCAATTCCCTCGTCAGCCTGTCCTAATGCTCGAGCACAAATCTTGTGAGACAGCTGTGTAACAGCATAGATGGTAAAGTTCCAGAACCTGGGATGTTCATTACTATGGAACTCACTGCTACAGAAACACCGCTAGAGATTTCTTGACCTTTGATTCTGGCCCCTCATGGCAGAGATCACGTAGTTTGAATCAGCTCAGAGATGAAGTGAAAGCATACAGCAGCAAAAGAAAACTTGACCTAGGGAGGACGGAATGAAGGTATTTTCTCTGAAATACAGAAATGCAGGCAAAGATATGAGGAAAACTGCCTACTAAAGAGAAGCAAGCTTGTGAAGTGGATATAAAACTTCTGACATTGCCTTTCCATGTCTCCTGGACAGCCCAGAGTTATTTCAGAAAAGCAGAGCTTGACACAAGCACCCCAAATTATATCCCTGTTGCAGTGGATTTTTGGGACCCAATGTGCCCCACAGGACCACTGTGGACCTGAGAAGGAGACCAAGTGTAACTGGAAGAGCAAGAAAGCCTGTGACCTCCCCCAGTCCAACACCTATGACATGAGAAAGGTCATCTTATCCAATTGCAAAGTGGCAGTGCTACCTCAAAGCCATGTCAGAGGTTTCATTCCTTCTTGCTTATGGCATGCTGGAAAATTGAAAAGCTCTATGTGATTGCTTTGTGTTAATAAGGAGGGAAGAGTGGAAAAAACCCCCATGACTTTTTGTTGTGTATGTTGCTTGAGAAAACACGTGCTGTCTGCAGTGAGACCTCACAGCATGCTAATTCTTAAATATATGCAAAAGTTTGAAACTGGAGGTTTTGTTGACCCTGGAAGAAAAAGCAGATTCTTAACAGGAGCTCAGGAAAAAAATCTCCTGTTTCCTTTGTATTTGCTTTTGCTTTACTGATGAATGGATGCAGCTTGCCTATGTTGTGATTTTGTCCCACTTATCTTCTGAATCTGCATAAATTTTATTTCTGGGCAATTATAATTTCAAGACCCAGTTGCAAGGTAGGCAGCTGAGGAGCTGCTTCCTTTCTTCCATCCTCTGTTTGATTGAATTCCTGAGCTTTGGGTCTTGCTTTTGAGCAGAAATTTTGTGATGGAGACTGTAGGGACTAAATGGCTACATGGAAAATGTGAACCTCCACCAGGGTTTGAACTTTGGTCTACAGAAAACAACCTGATTATTTCTATCTGCAAAGGGCTATAAGGACCCTCAGAATGAAAACTTAGTATGGGAAAACTTAAAATCTCCATGGCTTTTAAGGGAATTAGTTCTACCTTTGTTTTCCATTGAGCCATGGACTGCTTGGGCGTATCTGTGGGGTTGTTTCCCCCCGGTCCATGCCTGGGTCGTTGATTCAGCTGTGGCACTGCTGTGGTGCAGTACACAGTGAAAGTCATTCCTGTGAGGGTCAAAGGAGAAGAAGTCTGCTAAGGCAGGCTGCAGTGTTTGTGGGGAAACACCTGTGATCCCTCATTCCCTCTCCTAAGTGTTTAATCTGTTACAGCACCATGCAGAGTCTGGTACTGCAGGATGAGACTGAATTGTCCTGTTTGACTTCAGTTCAGCTTGTTTTGGCCCCTTCAGTCTGAATGTGGGCTCTTCACAGCTGCAGTTTACCAGGAGGCACTGTAGAAAAGTTCTAGCATGCATTTATTTAAATAACTTCTGATACATTCTGGAGGATAAACTGTGTGGAGTAGCTACAGCACTGTTTCCAAAGAGCATCCTTGGCAAGAAAATAGAGAGGAAGGAAAGATCCGTTACGTGTGTCTGTGTATTGCCTCTAGAACAGGATCAAAGTTATGAAAAGAAACTCTGGTTTTGTTTCTCCACAGTTGTTAAAGTTCACAGGCTTCCCAGGATCTACATTTCAAGGCTATCATCAACCAGATTTTGTACATTTACATTTGTTCAAAATAGTTTCCAGGCAGTGGGTAATTAGTGGTTAGAAATGGCTTGCAGCTTGGTGATAATTTAATTAAGTGAAATCCTTAGGAAAATGAGCATTCCAGGTCTTTTGTGTTTCCCTGCTTAACCTGTGGACCACAGCTCCTTCCCCACCCAATCTCACAGGAGGCATCTCCTTTATCTCCTGTGTTTCAGTAAAGAATAGATGAGTGCTAGTCAGGAAAGCCAAGAGGATGCCTCCAGCCAGCATGAGCAGCAGGAAAAGACATTAGCTCCAAAAAATTGCCACTTTAACATTTTTCCAGGAGAACTTCAAATGCAGTGACTATATCCCTCTCCTCAAGAACTCCGTGTACTCTGGTTCTTTTGAATTAATCAATCCCTAAATCTGAAGCAGTCGGCAAACAAATGAAGATGACCCATGCCTGTACATTTCTATGCTTGCCAGTGAGCTAATGAAGAAAAGGAGGAAAATAAAAATAAAGAGGTAAATATTGAAAGTTTACCCGATTATGTATAAATGAGAATAATTTTCTAATATTGTGCAAGGCGGGATATGGATTTTTAAAAATAAGATGAAGCGATGTAAGAGTATAACTTGACCTGTCAGTCCTTGTTAATAAAAGGATCATTTTGTGTCCTGCTCCTTCATTCAGAAGTGGGGACAGTGGAAGGGAGAGTTAAGTACTTAGGAAGGTTCTTTTATAAAAATCTTTGTTTTACTCATTGACTTCAGGAAATTTTGATTAAAAATATTGATTTAAAAAAGGATGGTGTCTTTATGCCTTCCTGTAAAACTGTGGAGATTTGTCAGATAGTCACTGACTCATGTATTCCCAGTTGGTGGGAAGGGATTTACAAAAGTTTGGACTTAGAAACCCAAATGGATTTAGAAACAATTGCTTGAAGTGGTTTTGCAGATCTCTTTGTGACAATGACATATTGTTCGTGCTTCCAAACCATAGGCTTAGTACCAATGTAGTGCTACCTCGGGTGGTCCTTCCTCTCTACAACTCCCTGACAGGAGGTTGGAGCCAACTGGGGATCGATCTCTTTTCCCAGGTAACAAGTGACAGGACAAGGGGAAAAGGCCTCAAGTTGCACCAGGGGCAGTTTAGATTGAATATTAGGAAAAATTTCTTCACAGAGAGAGTTGTCAATCACTGGATCAGGCTGCCCAGGGCAGTGGTGGATTCACCATCCCTGGAGAGATTTAACAGACATGTGCCACTGAGGGACATGGTTTGGTGGTGGGCTTGGCAGTGCTGGGTTAATGCTTGGACTCAATGATCTTGGATGTTTCTTCCAACTTAAATGATTGTATGATTCCTTGCATCCTGGAGAATTTTCCAGCACCTGGCAAGCCAGCATGGTCCTGTGTGTAGCACTCGTCACTGGCCTCCATCTCACATCTTTCTGGACACCTTCTCACAAAGTAGGCAAACCAGCTGTTTAGGTACCTAAGTAAAAGCTCAAAAAGGACTGGTGAGACCTTTCAGTCCATCTTCCTGGATAACAGCAGCCACAGATTTACCTTGGATTTAATCTCATGGCAACTACAACAGGCATCCCAACCTGCTTTTCAAGTGGTACCACCCTTGGCAGTGGTATTTCCACCACTGCCAGCAGCTGACAAGGGTAGAGCTGTTACTGTTTCTCCTCTTGGCCCTGTATGCCTTTGAAGCAGCAGATGTGACATTAGTGGTCCCTGCATCCTTGCTGGGAACCCCTTGAGCTGTAGTAGATTCTCCCAGGGAGTACATCCAACTTCATTTGCAGGACCCGTGTATGCAGAACACGTGAGATCCCTCAGGAAGGTTTTCAGTCTAAACCCGTTTAAAACTTTATATGGAAAAAGAAAAGTGTGAAAGTCCACGCTCAGCAATATTGCGTGCACGAGGCTGGGTTAATTCACCTTGAAAGAGGCCTTTAGGAGGACTTCCACATTCCTGGTGTGTTTGGGATAGAACATGGGTGAGTGCCCAAGAGCAGCAGCAGCAGATAAACAGAAGAGAGTGCAGCAGCCTGGCCATGGGATCTGCGGGGCTGGCGGCACGGCCAGAGCGGAGCCGTTTGCGCTGCAGCCGCTTTTTCTCACAGATGGGATAAAAATAAGAAAGATTAAGTATATCCAAGAAAATATAGTTCTACAAAGGCTTGAGAAAGCTGCCAATGTCAGCAAAGGGAGGCAGTAATGTAAGCAGACTTCAGAGGAGGGGAGCTGCAGAGCGTCCTGCCGGAGCGAGCAGAGGGGACTGGCTCTGCCTGTGGGTGTGGGGTGAGGGGTTGCCTGGGTGATCCAGTTGACTTGTGTCTTCTGTGTTTACCAAGGCAAACCCCAGTGGAGAGGGAGGTTTTTCTTTTAGCTGATAAATGTGCCTGCCTCTACATTAAAATGTTTTTCCCCCCTTTTGTGGTTCTTTGAGTCAACATCTGCCTGGCCGAGTCATTCAGGCTGATAGGTGGGTGCAACAGTTCCTGCTGAAATCTGGAGCTCCCTGTCAGAGCTGTTGATGTCTGTTCTGCTTCTCTGGGGTTAGACATACATTTGGCTTTGATATTGCACCCAGCTTTCCATCAGGTTCTTTGGAATGGCCAGTTTAGACAAGGTGAGGAACTTTTCCCTTAAACTGGATCTTGTATCAGTGAGCAGCAACACCTCAGCTGTCAGAGCTGTAGGATGGTCCCCAGTGAGCACGAAGATGTAGTTTGGGTGTGTGATGGAGCTGAAGCAGATGGAATGTCAGGGCTTTGCAGGGCTCAGACAAGCAATAGTTGCTGCTTCTTGGTGGCTCTGTAGTAACTGGCTGTGAGATTGGTCTCAGGCAATGGCAGATTGATCTGCCTTCATTTAGTCAGCTGTGAACCTGGCTTCATGTACATTTCTGCTCTTCTTTCCTTTTATTTTTGGAGAGTCACTACAGCTGGGTCAAGGCTAATGGTGTAAGGGTGTCCATACATTAGGTGTTCAGAGGGGCTGATGCATAGAAAAACCTCTTACCTGGCACTAAGAAAGGAAGACTTATAAGTGCATATAAGTATATGAAGGGAAGGTGTCAGAGGATGGAGGCAAGCTCTGCTTGGTGGTGACAAGCAATAGGATAAGAAGCAGAAGCTGATGCCCAGGAAGTTCCACCTGAATGTGAGGAAGAACTTCCTTCCTGTGCAGTAAGAGAGCATTGGAACAGATTGTCCAGAGAGGGTGTGGAGTCTCCCTCACTGGAAATATTCCAGACCCATCTGGACACAGTCCCGTCTCCTGTGCTATGGGATGACCCTGCTTGAGCAGGGAGGTTGAACCAAATGAGTTGCTGTGGTCCCTAACAGCCTGACTCATTCTGTGATTCTGTGGTTCTGAGACCAAATCTGAAATGGTGCTTCTCTAATTTGTCAACAGTTACTCTGCTCTGGGGAGGTGTAAACAGTGAGGAGCACGACCAGAAGGAATGAAGACCACAGGATATCATTCTCTACTAAGGAGCAGTTATTTGTTGGCCTCTGGAGTAGTTACTTCAGACAGGTTTTTAAATGCACTTAATTTAGACAAGAAATAATCTCGGTGAAGGGGGGTTGAGGACGTGTAGGGAACATTCTGGGAATAAACATCTGCCTCTTTTTGGTTAACAACCATATTTATTACATTAAAACAAATACCGCTATCTGACCCAGAGAGCTTGTGGAAGGAGGCCAGAAAATAAACTGTGTTGCTACTGATGAGATAATGGATCAGAAAAAAAAAATTAAAAAATTGCAGTGCTAAAAAAAATTCTTAGTCAAAATCTGTTTCTCATTTCTTTTTACATTCCTCTGAAAATTAAGACAAGCGTAGTTTTTCAGCTCAGCTTCACTTTGTAGTTGGTGGGTTTTACACTTGGCTGAAGAGAACTACAACTTGTCTTTCCCACATTGTTTGAGAACTGCATCAGAAATGTGTCTGAGCAGCAAAGTTCACTCCCCCTGTGCATTAGGGCTGGGGATTTGATGTGCTGTATATGAGAAAGAGTAACCAGGTGCAAATATTGTGTCAAGACTCTTAGATGGCCAGGAGGGAGCTGGATCCAGGGATTCCCTTTAGCCCTCCTCTCTAGAGCTGTCTGTCTGTCTGTCTGTGTCTGTGGGAGCAGTGTCACTGGTGCCAGCGCAGTGGTCCCTCTGTCTGCCTGGCCAGCCACACTGGTCTCCCATCTGGGCATGATGCAATTTCCTTTGCTTCTTTATTGGGAGATTAAAGGAGCTGCTTCTTCTCCCTTTTTCTTGTAGATAATTTATCGTTTCTGGATTTAATAACTTTTCATATTTGAAGGTTTCCTGCGGATAGATTAGGAGGCAATGCAAGCAGTGCAATGACAGCATTGTCAGGGCAAGTATCTACAGTGTAGGTTACCTGTTCCCTGATCCTCCTGTTGTGTACATTGAGATTTGTGTGTACATCCTGTCTGTCACTTCAAAGGGAACGTTGGCTAACGGGTCTTGTTTACGAGTAAACTAGTAAAACTGTGTTTTACATAGTAAAGTTAAAAGGGAAATTATCTTACACGTCTTTCTGGTAGCTGTTGCTAAGTTCAGTGGTGACTTTACCTGCCTGAAAGGAGGTTGTAGACAGGTGGGAGTCAGTCTCTTCTCCCAGGTAATGAGGAACTGGCCTCAAGTTGCACCAGGTAAGGTTTAGATTGAGTATTAGGGAAAGTTTCTTCACTAAAAGTGTGGTGAGACATTGGAACAGACTGCCCAGGGAAGTGATGGAGTCACTCCCTGGAAGTGTTCAAAATTTGTGGATGTGTCACTTAGGGACTGGTTTAGTGGGCTTGGCAGTGCTGGGTTAATGGTTGGACTCGATGATCTTAGAGGTCTTTTCCAACCTTCATGATTCTGTGATTAATAAATGTGGTAATACTTCAAAAAGGTCAGAATTCTCCTCCTCTTGGAGGAGAACTCCTCTTGGTGTTTGGCTCATTGGTAATATATGTTCTTTTGAAACAGTCAGGCATCACTCATTATCTCCAAGTTTTGTATCCAGGGGACCCTCCTACACAGAAGCTTCTGTTGCCTCTCTTGTGAGCAGCAAATGGCACCTGCCATGACGAGTTAGGAGCGTTGTGTGGGGATTTGCATTAATAAGACATTGAGCTGGAGATTTGGCTGGAGGCGTTCACTCCAGCCCACCTGCTGTAGGGGCCAGATGTAAACCCCTGAGGTCCTGCAGGGATGGATCCTGGGACATGCATCCCACCCCCTGGGAGCTGCCCCTGCAGCTGGAAGTGGAGCTCTGCTGAGCTGCCTGCAGCAGGTTGGCTCCACTGAAGCTGCTCTGTCACTGCAGCCCTGCGCCCCACGGATCAGCTCTGCCTGTGGGACTCCAAGGGACTGCTTGTTCTTCAGCCCAAGGGGTGAAGTTGTGCCCTCTGGGGCTCTCTGGGGCCCAGTTTCAGTCCTGACACCTTGAGGGGCTTGCCACGTGATATGCCCGTTCTTTCAGGACACAGATAACTCCAGATATTGATTTATTTTGTTGTTAAGCACAGGAGGAGCACGAGGGAATGCAGACGTCTGTCAGTTTGCAGCAAGTTGCAGAGACCACTCTGTGGCAAGTTTGGGTTGCTTCCATATTTCCAGTTGTCCCCTTTTCTTTGAGGTAGAAGACTCCCCTGAATCTGAAATTCTGCCCTTTGGGTTCTCAAGGTCTGATGCTTTCTGCAACAGTTCTTATGGATGTTTGGGGTTTTTTTCCCAAGCAAAAGTCTCAGAGCTTGAGCATGGGAATGCTCAATATATGAAGGCCTTGCAAAGGTCTTTCCTTTGTATGCATGGACACTTTTCCCTGTGGTGGGGCAATGATTGATATGCAGGGTTTAGCTCACAATAAGCCTCCCTTTGGGGTGGGAAGGCACTTGGACCACATTACACAGGATTTTAGGGGTTCCCTCTGGTAGAAAGGTGGATCCATCTCTAGTGGCTGTTCACAGCCCTGCAAGAAGCACATCCCTTGTAATGACACATTTTTTCTTCCTCCTTGAATACAGGGGTTGCTTTGTTTAACTTGATTTACAACTCAATCAGCCAAACTCTATTAATACATTTTCCCAGTAAAGACAAACCTAGTCTCTGACAAAAGTTTTTTTTTTTTTTCTCATGTAGTTTATTGCTTAGAAGCAGAGACTAAGAAGCAAATAGAGTTCCTGGCCCCAGCATGAGTTGCTCTGTTTGCACAGCCCTGTCAGCTCTGTCATTTTTCTCACGTCTCATGGACAAAGTGTTACTGGCAAAATGTTTATGTACAGAAGGAGCCAATGTCACGTACCTTCCCCAGTCCCACTCACCCACCTTTCACTAAAAGCATTATAGAGAGAGCTGCAGAGCTGGTGATAGATGCAGTAGAGAACAGAAGGAGCCAAATGCCAAGTTTTGCTGCAGAGATTTTCCTCATCAGGACCATGAAAAGTGGAAACACAAACTGAATAAATGGGTCTGATGATGCTGGACTGTGAGCAGGTTTTAAACCCCCAATTTTCACAGCACACCAGCATTTAGCCCTCAGTCTCCTGAGTTACACAACATTACACAACCCTTTTAAATAGGCCAATTATTTCTCTATGCAAGAACGACTCAGAGATAGCTTCCTGTCTGTTGCATCTGAAATATATGTTTAATTTTCTCCAAGAAAGCCCATTTTTATTTGCAATTCAAGTGAAATCAATATTGCAAAATGGCATTTCAATAAAATCAAAGTTGTAAAGTAAACAGGATATTGAGAAGAAAAGTGCTGTAAATAGATTTTCAAATGTCAGACAGTTGATATATATTTTCAAATATGTAACTTGATTTCAGTGACAAATATGGGAAACTGAGAGCAGATGAACAAGAACTGTGAAAGGAGAAATGATGTGAAGGTGCCTGTGTTTTTCCCCTTAGCTATGGCAGCCTGCAGGTGTGTGGGACACCCCTGGGTGGAAGGGAGAGGACAGGTATTGTTTTTGTAACAGATTTACAGAATTATAGGCTAGTTCGGATTGAAAGGGAACTTAAAGATCATGATGTCCAAGCTCCCTGCAATGAGCAGGGACATCTTCATCTAGACCAGGTTGCTCAGACAGAGCCCTGTCCAACCTGACCTTGAATGTTTCCAGGGATGGGACATCTGCCACCCCTGTGGGCAACCTGTGCCAGTGTTTTACCACTCTTACTAAAAAAAA
>VZTJ01002120.1:682074-704159 GCA_013397795.1 Orthonyx spaldingii | reverse complement strand
TGCTGGTGGGGGGGGGGGGTGGTCTGGTAATTTTTAAAAATAGATAAAGTGGTAGATAGCTGGAGTTTTTAAAATCTAAATCTCCACACCTGGCACGGCTGGAGTGCCCAAGCCCAGAACTCCAAGTCGTTGCCATCATTTTGTGGTATCTGCAGGTAAAATTGTGTCTGAACAACTTGAAGGGGTTTATTGAAAGCCCTCTAAAGCAGAGAAGTCCTGTTCCCCCATCACGCAGTCCCTCAGACCTGGGATCACAAAGGCACTGTGGGGCAGAGTGAGGGAGCAGCTTTGCTGGCTTTAGTTTACTCTGACACGGGTTTGCCTTGGTGGCCATGGGCAAGTCAGTTAACTTCCGTGGTTCAGCTTTCTCACTTGTGTGAGGTAAATGCTGTGCTGGTTTTAAAAGATCGGCCGTGTTTTTGAGAATTAATTAGTTGGTGTTTGAGGCACAATAGTTTTCCGTAGTGGTTATTCACTGAGTTCCTGGTCCCTTTGCTCTGGAGGGTGTTAATTGCTGTATGCTTTTGGGATGGCCCTAATGAGATGAGAATAAAGGCACATGGAGGTGAGTGTGTGATTAACAAAACAAGCCTGGGGTAGAATAGATTTCCCCAGGCAAGAAGCTGAGTTGCTATTGGCCTCTGGCTTTCCTTTTGGCATCTACTCCTGAAAAGGCCCCAGTCCAGAGAGCATCCCACAAGAAATCCCACCATTCATCCATCTTGGGGCTCTCAGGGCTGCTCCTTTGCTTTCAGAAGTGCTCAGCCACGTAAGGGCAGGAAGGATCTGAAGTTCCCTCCCCCTCCTATCTGTGTGGCCAGGTGAGGAAGCGAGGAATGTAATTTCATGCACCATAAATACTCATAATTCCGAGTACTTAGGACTCGAGCATGCACATTGCTGTGATGTGAGCTCTCTCTCCCCTGGCTGCAGTTGGAGTAATCACACTTAGGACCTGTTTGTCTTGGCAGAGCTGCCCTTAGGAATGAGGTAACTTTGGAAAAGACATTCCTTCACTCATGGCAAATGGCTAAAAATATCTGAACTTCCACAGGCCTGGGGAGGAGAGCAGGAGTCGGGGTAAAGCACAGAGCATGGACCTCTGGAGGTGCAGTTTTGAGCTCTGCATGGAGCTGAGGAGGGGCTGCAGGTCCCCAACTCCCTCCCACAACACCTTTGTTGGACCAGGCACTATCACGGAGTGTGTCACGGGGCTCAGAATGTTTTGCTCAATTTAGCCACTCAGAGCATGCAAGTTGCAACAAATGACCTCTGTCCTTGCTGAAAACCCTGTTTTGCAGCTCAGTGACTTACATGCTGAATTTACAAGAGTGATACAAGATCCTCTGCTGTGCCAATAGCTGTGAGAGTATCTTGGACAGTGCTTTGGGTCAGACTACACAGTGCTGTTGTTAGCCAAAGATGGGCTAAAGATTAATGTATTTTACCTCCTTTAAAATAAAATTAGGCAGCCTTTCTCTTCTGTGACAGAAGAGATGCTGGTAAAGGCTTGGGGGTGTTAAACTATTTGGACATGCAGGAATGGTGTAGTGTGAACTGATTGAGGGCTGACAGTTGCCTTTCTTGTGTGTGTGTGTCCCTTTGTATACAAGAAGCTTTTCAAAATGAAGCAAAAAAGGCATAATTTCACAGCTTGAAGGAAGGTAATGAAGTGCTGCAGTTATGCCTCTCCCTGAAGATCTGTCCCCAAGCCTTCAGAGGCAAAGCAAAGGGCTTGCTCAGGTAGTTTATTATGCAGTGAGAGCTCCTGCTGCTGCTCTTCCTGTGCAGCTGGAACCCCAGCCCTGGGTGTTTTTATGTGTGATGCATGTGCTTACTTAGAGACACTTCATAAATCACATTTGAAAAGTGACTTTCTTTTTGTGTGTGTGTTTTGCTTAGTTTTGTTTTGGAATTTGGCAATAAACAACCCAACTGAAAGAAAAATCAACCTTGGGATTGGCTCAGTCGCCAGCTCTGGGGGAAGGGGGGTTCTGGAGATCAACATATTCATGAGTGTGCAGTAGTTGGATTGGGTGTATCAGCTACTTTTTTGGCAAGGCTGACGTTGCTTGATTATTAAGAATGATTCTGTATTATTTATGTCACCCATCTGAGGTTGCTCTATCTTTGCAGATGTGCCCTTAAGCAGGGAAGCAGAGCACAGGCAGTGCAGCCAGATTGCTTAAGTTTTATTGGAAAGCACTGCTTTCATTGTAAGAACAGTTTTTTATGGCCAGGCAGTTCTGTCTGTCCTTGTTTTCCTTCCAGGAATGCAAGGGGCTGGGGGGACAAGAAGCAGAGAAATGCAACTTTGATTGAAACTCTGGGGGACCATGAAAAAGAGCAGAAAGGAAAGCAAGAAAACCATAAAAATACTGTAGTGGGGGCCAGTGAAAGTGTGACACAGTCCCGAGAGCATGACGGGGCTGTAGGAGCTGTAGCTCCTCTTTCCTCAGGATGCTTTTGGATTCTTGCTGTGAAAGCTCCTCCAGCTACTAACCTTCACTAAGGAGCTTGGAGAGAACACGGACGTGGTTTAACTCATTTCCTCTTGTAGTGCTTGCAGTGGGAAAGGCTGTACCTGTCTGTGAGAGAAATGTATGGGTCCCACTCACTGTCCCCAAAAAGCTGGATGCCAGCCCTCAGTGCCCCACAGAGGTGCTGAATGGAGGACTGAAGCCAGGAAAAGTGTAAATCCTGACCTGCATGAGCTCTTAGGTGCTTGTGTGCATGAGCCAGGAGTCAGGACCACACACCCATTCTCCCAGTCCCATCTTGAAGGCTGCAGGAGCCATATTTCACACTGCCAGCAATTTTTCTGCCTCCCTGACCAAGGCCCCCTGGAGGCACTCAGTAGGTGTCTGCCTTGTGTGGCTGATGGCTGAAGCAAGGAGCAGCTCATCATCTTTACCTGGATGGGATGACTGGGATGGCCAGGCTGTTACTGATGATCCTTAGGGAAGAGCAGCACTATGGACACTCATGGCTGCTGTCAGAGACACAGCCCTTCTTCACTGGGGTTGCCAAAATCAAATCCACCCATGCGGTGGTGAAGCCTCACAGCAAAGCTCTGCCCTGTGCCTTTTGGGCTCAGGGCTGTGTAGGGCTGAGCTTCCACGGGAGGAGAAGGCAACTTCTTCAGCAGGGCCCTTCAGGATGTGGAAATTATCAAGACCTCCCGAGGCTGAGCTGAGGTTTGGAAGTGCAGCTCTTGTCCCCTGAGCTCCACTGCCAAGGTTGCAGAAGGTGGCTTTTGTGTGCACTTATTTGATGGAGAGTGGCTGTGACTGCTGGGCTTTGCTCTGAAGCTGGGGCTGTCACTGTGACAAGATCCTGCTGGAGGAGATGAGTCCTTCAGGAGTGCTGAGCTGAGCCAGCGGCGTTCCCGGGCATGTGCAGAGGATGCCGGCCTTAGATGTCAGAGTAAGTCTAGGTGTGAAGGAATTTAGTGAGGTGCCTGGGCAGGAAATCAGTATTTTTTTTTGTGACTCATTTTGTTAGTGTTAAGCACTTACGTTCTCCCTGAAGTGAAATTCGTGTGCCTGATTGCTGTGTCATGAATTCTACCTCCAGTGGTACTCCCAGGGTGAGAAATAAAACGAGGGCAAAGAAAAGGCAGGCAGAGCCCAACCTTATAGCTTTGTCTTTGGTAGGCCTGATGTGGTAACACTTAAAAAATCCTTCATTCCAGTGCTCACAGCTCTGGAGCTCTCCTCTGTCTGTTGTGGTGTCTGCAGAGAAAGGACACCTTGTCTGCTTCTCTTCTTTTTCTCCTTGCTTTGCCAGGATGATGCATTTATTTGGTTTAGATGTCGAGCAACATCCTCTGCTGGAACAACACCGCTGGCTGCCAGAATCAGGTCACTGCTGGTCACTCGTGGACTGCTCGGTTATTTCAGGCTCTGGCTCTCTGAAACACTTAGGTGATGATTTTAGAAACGCTGCATTGTGGAAACTCCCATCCAAATCGCGCTTTGGGGAGAGCTCCTGGTCAGCTGGGAACACGATGCCTTAGTGACTTATTACAGACCTTAGCTCTGCCACCTACAACTGAGCTGATCAAAACTCAGTTGTCACATCCAGGTAAGGGGATTTGATATTCAAGCAAACAACTGTGACTGAATTAGTCTGGATTAAGTCTAGAAGGCTCTGGAGATCTGGGGAAAGTGACTGGGAAACCAAGAATGATTTTAATAGCACTGTATCTATGGCCAGCAGGCAATTTAAAGCTGCTAATGCAGGTGGGCTTTGTCAGCATCTTCTGGTTCACGTGGAGAGGAAACTGCTCACTCCTGACTCATGCAACTGTGAGCTCCTTTTAGGAGCCAGGCAGCACAGACACTGACCACTCCTGACAGACATTCAGTCAGGGGAGACTCTTCTGGCAATGCACTTCCATGCTTTCCTTTCCATTAGAAGTGTTTTCCTAGTGACTAACCAAGGTTTTCATGATGTAACTTCTCTTAGCCCATGACTTGTCACGTGTCCAAATGAGCACAGAACACAGATTCTTTCTTTCTGCTGTCTAGCAACCTCTGTATTTTTGAAGGCTGTTTTCATGTCTCCCAGGTTCCTCCTCAGTCTCCTGCTGTTATAGTGACAGTATCAGTGCCGCCTAAAATTTGTGATTGTTCTTTCTTTTTCCTCTGAAATCTCTCGTGGAGCTCCATGATTCACGTGCATTCAAGAGGACCAGACCAGGCACAGGACTCTTAGGTGAGATGATCTGCTGAGCAAAAGGAAGGGGTTTAGATCTTCTGGTCTGAGGTCCATCAGCCCCTTGACATCACTGGTTGATGTTCACTGTTTTAATCTGCAGGACTGCTCTGAAGAAAGCAGATTTTCATCCTGTATCTGCCTAGTGGAATGTTCCTGGCTGATTGTGGTGTCTTGGACTTGCCTGTATCTCCAGTCTCTTAAGATCACGTTTGAATTCTCTCCCCCTTGTTTTATTGGAGTCCTTCCTAGCATGGTATCATCTGCAAATGTAATAAACATTATCTGTATTCCAGCATCCTGGTCATCATCCAGGTACTCTGTGTTCAGGAAAATGAAAATATTTTCCTTTGAACCGGATCTAGGAGTGACCTCTGCAAAACCCCACTTGATGTATCCTTTCACTGTGAAAAATGAATCCTTGATAACTACACACTAAACACTTTTCCAGCTAGTTTGGTTCCTGCCTTAAGAGCCCACTGTGCTTCTGTAGTTTGATTATGAGAAGGTCCTGAGAGACACTGTTCTTTCCAGGACACTGCTGGTGTGGAGCCTCTGAATAGAGAAGGTTCAGATTAGCAGTAAATTAATCCTCTGGTGAAGGCATACCGTAAATGAAATGCTAGAACACACAGTGGCCACACTGAAGGCTACTGCACATTTTTTCCCTTCATTTTCTGAGCAGCAGCACAGCTCTCAAGACCACACAGCATTTGATGCTGCAAGGCAAACAGTGCATCTTTCAGAATATTTCACTGACTTTCCTAATAGAGGCACATGAATTTTTCCCTCTCCAAAACACCTTTCCCAAGACAGGGAAATACTGTCTAGAATGAGTGTTGGTGTTCCCACACCTTTCTGAAGAGCTGCACAGTTGGAAGTCAGCAGCCAGCCTTTGCCTGGAAAATAGATTTTATTTGCAGAATTGGCGAGTCCTGGTTTGTGAAGACATTTTTGTGGATTGAAACATCAGAATCAGATACTTACCAGCAATAATAAATGAGATTCAGCCAGGAAGTATAAATGATGAATCCCAACCCGGAGTACTACATCCAGGTCTGGGGTCCTCAGCACAAGAAAGAGGTGGACCTGTTGGAGTGGGTCCAGAGAAGGGACACAAAGAGATCAGAGCAGCACCTTCTCTATGAAGTCAGGCTGAGAGAGCTGGGGATGTTCAGCCTGGAGATGAGAAGACTTTGGGGAAAACTCATTGCATCCTTCCAGTACCTTAAGGGGGTTTATCAAAAGGAGGGAGAGGCACTTTTTATACAGACAGACAGTGACAGGACAAGGGATAATGGTTTTAAACTGAAAGAGGGCAGGTTTAGATTAGATGTCAGGAAGAAATTCTGTACTCATAGCATGGCGAGACACTGGGACAGGATGCCCAGAGAGGCTCTGGATGCCTCATCCCTGGAATTGTTCAAGGCCAGATTGGATGGAGCTCTGAGTGACCTGGTCTAGTGAATGGCTTCTCTGCCCATGGAAAGGGGATTGGAATGAGATGATCATTAAGGTCCCTTCCAACCCAAATCATTCTGTGATTCTACAGTTCTATGATACTGCATATAAACAGGTGCTCAGTAGGAATATGCTGTTAGGATTTTTTTTTATAGTGCAACTGCATTAGCTGGGAGATGGGTAAAATTAATTTTCGTTCTACGTTGTTTTCATCATAGATCTGACTTTAGCTCACCTCTGATCAAACTATTTATATTAAATATACAGACCCAGGCTTTTTGCCTGTGGTTCTGACTGCTCTCACCGGCTTCATCTATACCAGCAAACTGCACAGGTCCAAGGTGTGGGCTCAATTGTTATCCAAATGGTTTAATTGTTTCTGTGCTCTTTACCCTGGCTGTGCCCCCTGCTACATAACCCTCACCCACACGTGGTTTGGGAGCCAGCATGGCTCTTCCCAGTGAGCAGTAAGAATGAGACCACACCATGTGGGAGGGTACAAGGGAGAAAGTTTCACCATATGGACACAATCTGTGCTGTGCCTGTTGCCCTGAGGGTCAGAGAATGAGCCTTGACCTGTCTTATTTATAAGCAGAGACATAGTGGCTGCAGAGACCTTGCATTGTAAGAAATGGTACAGAAAACTTCAACATATATTTTCATTTATTTGCAAGGTCTCCTTCCTCTTGTGCTTCTGCCAGGCTTGTTTTTAAGTCCAGATGTTAATACTTGCACATAGGTGAGTTTCATGGCCATTCACATGGGCCTGAATTTGTTTGGACAAAGGTTCTTTTGTGATTGAGGCTTAGTGTTTCGTGAGCCATGGGTTTGTCTTCAAAATAGTTTTTTTTTCATTAATACCTAATTTATGGTGTGGAGGAGGAGAAAGGCAAGTTTGTAGTTTAGGTTTTTGACTCATTAACTTTTTTCTGTGAACAGCTGAGTGTACAAGGATGCTTACACATGTGCTTCATGACACGACTTCAGCTAATTACAAACTCTTGAACACAAAAGCAGGACAAACCTGGCTGATTGCTCCTGCCAACTGTTTGCTAAATTGGCTCGTTCCAGTCACTGAAATGGCAGAAAATTAAAAAGGCAAAAAAGTGACTGCTTGGATTTGCAAGTAAAACCAGCTTGCTTTTGACTGGGCTGGGGAAGAGATCAAGTGTGGATGTGGGGATAGCTAGAAGTAGGGAAAGGGAGGGAATCAGGGTCAGGAGAGAAAAGCAGGACAGAGGTGAGGGAAACTAAAACCTCCCCTTTTTTGCAACAGTAGACTCTTCATTGGCTTAACTGTTTTGGTGAGCACTTACTTTTCTAGGTGATGGAGAGGGGTAGATGACTTCAAAGAATAGGTCAGTCCAAGAATCAATGGCACCTGTTGCAGGATGGGCTGCATTGCCTTGGGAAGGTGAATTGTCTTCACCTGTTAGTGACATAGGGGATTTCATCATCTAGCTTCAACTAATCTTTTAAATTTTAGACTGACATTGAGTGAAGCCTGATATTGGGCCAGTACACATGGAATTATCAGACTGATGCTTCAACATTAAAAAGTCAAGACAAAGATGAAGCAAGACGTTTCTCTATGCTTAGTCTCAACCCAGGCTTCTATCCCTTCTGTTAGTGGAGCTAACATCTGGTACATTGAATGATGTAAATGCTGATTAGCAGAAGCATTTCTTGGTGCTAAAATCCATTGGTCACCACATACTCCCACATCAGACATGTTGGATATTGTGCCTAGTTTGTGGCAGACAGTGGATGACACCAAGATGAGCAATGCAGCTGATGAGCTTGAGGGAAGGGATGCCATCCAGAGGGACCTTGGCAGTCTCCATGAAGTTCAGTGACGCCACGTGCCAGGTCCTGCACCTGGGCAATCTCCAGTACCAATACTGACTGGAGGGTGAAGGGATTGAGAGCAGCCCTGTGGAGAAGGACTTGGGGATGAAAACGGGATGTGAGCCAGCAATTAACTTACAGCCTGAAAAACAGAGAGAGAGAGAGAGAGAGAGAGAGAGAGAGTTTTTGCCAAGACCTATGGACAGGACAAGGGGAAATGGTTTTGAGCTGAAAGAGGGTAGATGGGATTAGGTACAAAGGAAAAAAGAATCTCTTATGGGGATGGTGACACACTGGAACTGGTTACCCAGAGAAGGTGTGGATGCCTTATCACGGAAAGTGTTCAAGGTGAGGCTGGATGGGGCTTTGAACAACCTGACCTCAGGGGGTTGGATTTAGGTGACCTTTAAGGTCCCTTCCAATGCAAACAATTACGTGATTCTGTGATTTGGACTCCTGTTAACATATCTTGAGAGGTTTTCAGTCTGTTTCATTCGTCAGATTTCTTTGCTGCTCTCTTTTGTAGATTTCACAGAATCACAGAATGCATCAGATTGGAAGGGACCTTAGTGAATCATCCGCTCAAGCAGGGCCGTGCGAGAGCACGGGGCACAAGGTTGTGTCCAGATGGTTCTGGAATATCTCCAATGAGGGAGTTTCCACACCCTCTCTGGGCAACCTGTTCCAGTGCTCGGTCACTGCACAGGAAAGAAGTTCTTCATATCCAGGTGGAACTTCCTGTGCATCAGTTTCTGCCCGTTGCCTCTTGTTCTGTTGCTTGGACTTCAGGCTTGTCGTTCTGCAGTGTCTCTGTTAGGTCAGGAAGGTGGTCTGGGAAAGCATTCAGAGCCAAAATGTGAAAGGGAGAATAACTCACCCTGAGCTATAAAGGATACCTCAGTGGGAAACATTTCATCAGAAGAGTGGTTTCTGTTTGGAGTTCAGGTGCATTAGTGGTAACCCCAGTCACTGGTCTGCTGTTCCCAGGCTGTCATTTGTTGTCCTGGAGCTGTCAGCATTATCTGTCACTTCTTGCCTTGGAAGGCCATTTCCAGTCTCCAGACTAGGGATGAAACTGCTTTTCTTCTGACTTGGTGTAATAATGGCCCTGGAATGGACCTGTGTACCAGCACCTGCTCTGTCACACCAGCACCTTTAATGAGGCATATAAACTACCATGGAAGTTACAAAACAAAGCAGAAGTGCATTGGGATATTTGGGTTTTTTCCAGATGATACTTCTGGAAGTTCACAGGCAGGTCTCTCTTAAGTCCTCACTTTGATCATTGCCTAATAAAAAATTTTCTGAAATGTCCTTGGCAGCTCCAACAGGAACTGGTCCACCCTCAAAATTTACCAGCTCCATGATGTTGATTAAGGGTTGATTTTTTCACACTTCTGATTGGCAGTTATGAGGTCTGCTTGTTACAGGTTTCCAGCATAGAATCACTGATTATTTTTCTCTGTTAATGATGTTACAAGCCAAACTCTGAGCCTCTGGCAATTCTCTGAATTGCTCATCATCATCTTGAATTTAGATTTTGTGATAATTAGGATGTCTGAGTTGGACAGTGAGAATGGGCATTCTGATGTAACTCTCTACCACGTAAGTTGTTATTTTCCAAGCCATCTGCATGCTGTGAAAGCAGACTGGGAAGCTCCTCAAATTTTTAAAGGTGAAGAGGATAAAAATAAGTTTTCCTTAACAAGCTGTTACTGAGTGCTTTGCAAACCACATCTTGAGTGTCAGCAGGACATAGAGGGGAGTCTGGTCATATAAAGCTGTAAACAGGAATCAAACAGACTGTGTTTTGTAGATGCATGTTGCTCAAAGCTGCTCCCCACTTGCTTTTGGGAGGACTCAAACCCTGTCCCAGCGCAGCGTGGGGTGCCCCCTCTACCACTGCTGGTTCTCAGTGCTCTCAGAAAATGAAACGAGCCAAAAAGGGGCACTAGTCACAACCAGATGTTGGGCTGCCTCGTGTGCCAGGAAGTGGCGGGTGATAAATCCCAGACAGGCCTGTGCTGGGGGGGTGACACCCCACCACATGTGCTTGCCATTAACCATTCGCCTTCAGAGAGGGAAGGGAAACAACAGGGCAGCGAACAAAGAGGGGTTTGGGTCCGAGGGGCCGCGGGACAGCGTTCAGAGGTGGCAGGGTGAGACACACTGACTTACACGTTGTCTCCATGGGACAGATGTAAGTGCAGGAGGGTTTTAAGCAGCCTTCAGGAGCCAGGAATGTGAGAAATGAGCATCAACATGAAATAAATGCGTGCAAAATGCATTTATTTAGGTTAGAGAGTCTTATTAGCTCATCTTAGAGAGAGGACTATGCATAAGAGTCCATTGCCTGCTTTAAATACTATGCAGGGTCAGGTAGACCTTCCTGCCTTTTTGCTCATTTAGTTTTCATCCCCCAAACATGTGATCCACAGTGTCGAGAACAGAAACATACCCAGAGCCAAACCAGGTAAAATAAACCCTGATTCTTGCAAGTGGCTGCAGGCAGAATTCCATCACAAACGGGCAATGAAATAGGATCATAGGATCACTTGCCATATGGTAATTCAGGTTGGGAGGGAGCCCTGAAGGGCTGTGGTCCTGCCTCCTGCTCAAACCTGGATCAGCTACAGGGCAGATGGGGTTGCTCAGGGATTTGCAGCAGGTAGCATACAGGATGTTGGGAAACAGGACAAATGCTGAGATGGTTATGTAGCTTTTCTCTTTGCACACTGAAAGCAACAGCCTTTAGCTTTGGCCCAATTTGGTTTTAAATTAAATATTTCTGTTTGAACCACAATTAAAGAGCTGTGAACTAAAACCTCTTACCCTACAGTCATCTTCAGCTACCACTGTACACACAGACATGGATACAGGACAACTGGGTCAAAGTGCCCTAAACTGTCTGTCTGGGAGGTCTGGGATGGGAAAAGAGAGAGGATTAAAAGCTAAGGAGAGGTCATCCCTAATGGTACTGGGAAAAAGTTGGTTCCTGGAGGACTGGCCCAAAGCAAGGCAGAGAATTTAAGAAGTTATATCTGATTTGGGGAGTTCCTCAGAGACAGCAGTGTGGAGCAGAAAGAAGGACACCAGTTAGGGGGAACAGGAGAAGGAAGAGTGTTGACTGCATGAGTAAGTGGGGAAGAGCTGGGAGGGGAGCAGGCAATTCTGGCAGAAAAGAAAGAAGTCTGATGGTGCTGGAAACAGGAAACACCACCTCTGTGTGTACATAAATAGTAAACAGTAATGCAGGAGCTGATAGTAAGGGAGTTCGTGTTTGGAAAAACCTGAGGTTAAGTGATATTAGAAGCAGAGTTGAAGGTGCATGCTTCAGCATACTGGCAAACTCATTATGCATACATTTAAATATCTTCTCCAGTACATCCAGTGCTTTATAAAGGTCATGGGCTCATTCGTGGAGTTTAGAAGCCAGAAGAGACTGTGGGATCATCCATCATGATGTAATACATATAAATCTAATTACATCTTATCCATGTACCTTTATACTGAGCTCAGTACAATAAACACATCCCGTCTTGGGGTTTAGACTTTGTCTGGAGAACTCATGAGAAGGACAAGACACCTGTGGCAATGATGATAAAGATTAGTGATTCTGACTGTTTAAGACCTGCAGTGTTTCTATAATTTGGGAAGTGTGCTACAACTCCTCCTAGACTGAATTTTCCACTGGAAACTGGCAGTTTCCTTCTCTTCATACATCAAGGCATCTTCCACAGACTCCCTGTTGATACCGTAAACATCACTCTCTTTCCATTTACCAGCATAAAGCATTTTTTCAGGTCTTGAATCACATGATAAACTCACCTCTGTGTCTTCATTCATCTTTTTTTCAAGTTAAAGCAAAGGGACTGCAAGAATAATAAAATTATCAAAACTGGAAAAGACCTCTGAGATCTGTTAACCACTGTGTTCACCACTAACCCATATCCCTGAGTGCCACATCCACACCTTTTTTAACACTTCCAGGAATGGTGGTTTCACCATCTCCGTGGGTAGCCTGTTCCAATGCCTGACCACCCTTCCAGTGAGGAAAAGCTCCATCCTATGGACAGGATTTGACTCTACTCCTGCCCTGCTGTTCTGCTGAGTGATGATTTGCTGCCACAGTTGTGTGGGCATGAGCAGGCTGAGGTCGTCAACCCAAGCACGCCCTGTGGCTAATGACCAGCAACAGATTTTCTATTTGAATGTTTCATATCTGGACAATTCAAGATTTATTGCTTCCCCTGAGGTTCTTTTAGGACCAGATTTTTTTCATCAAGCTGTTTGTCTAACTCCATCCTCACATGCAACTTCCTATCCCCTCACAAAATCAACTATGTAGTGTTTATATTTATTTAGAGGTATTCTGTTCCCTGGTTTTTTTGTTTTGTTTTTGTTTTGCCTTGTTTTTTTTCATTAGCATTAACTTTACATTTATTACAATATATTCAGGATCTGATAAATTCTAATATTGCAGTCCTCCAGATTGGCATAAACTGTCTGGTATTCTGTGGATATGCTGGAATTGTGCTGGTCTGTACTGTGTGAGTTATTTGAATTTGAAACCATGGCAGTGCAGGGCATGTAAAATGTTGCTAAAGCATAAAATTGCAACAAGCAGTGAATTTATGTGTGTGCTAATGTCATAAAAAATGAATTAAAATGCTGAGTGATTGCTCAGTGAAGCAGATGGTCAATAAGCAATGCACGTACAAACTCAGGCGGCCTTTTTAGAAAATCCTAAATTTTACCATTCAGGCAATTCCTAATGGTTCTGTCTGAAGGAAATTTGCATGTACAGTAAATTTGATATGCAGAATCCTTTCAACTTGTATTAATTGTTAGGCTTTGCCTTGCATGTAACTATGTCAGGCTAGTAATGATCATTTTGTCTCAAGCTTCTGTAGAAAAAATATGATCTTTGGAGAGCTATGAAAAATGCCATTAATCATCTCTGCTTCCCCCACAAGGAAGAATGGTTTTGAGATTAGGGCTTTGGAAGGACACTTGGAGGATCTGGTTTGTGTTTCCCAGGTCTGTCACGCACATTCAATTACATCTTCAGGTTGTAATTCAAATTGTTTATCTAGAAGCTCAGTAGAGGCAGAAATAACCCCATTGTCAAATGCAATAATTTGGTTAGGTATTAAACCCTCTGTAAACTCCTTTGCAGCTATGGGAGTTCTTGAAAAGACTAACCAGGTGCTTCCCTGTACCAAGTTTCTACCTTTAAAACAGGAATAATAGATTTCTTTGACCTTTTTACTTTCTTATTCCCTTTGTTTTCTGTGTCGATTATAAACATTTTGGAGGAGCAACCCTCTTAAACCATGTTTATGTGGTTCCACAGAGGACCTCAGCCTTGTTTTTGCCTTTGGGTGCAATTGTAAAATGAATCCCAAATTGCAGTCATTTAGCCTAAAATTAGAAATCTGAGAAGAGAGTAGGTTAGCAATTTTCAGACACGTAAAAGGCTGTGGCAGAGATGGGGAGGTTTGCCTATTGATCGCCTTGCATGAGAGGCTAAGAGCATAAATTGTAGCATAGGATTTTCAAGCTCTATGTGAGAAAAATGTTATAGAGGTGAAAAGAGAGATGTTCTGGAAGACTCTGCGTGGTTATCAGGGGGTCTGCATCATTGAGGGTCTTTAAAAGCAAGCTAGATGGGATCCTGCTACAGGTCTGGAAGGGTAGACCAGGTGACCCAGCAAAGTCATTTGCAGCCCTGTTTCTCTGTGACACTCAATTCTAATTTGCAGTTGCCTCAGGCTGAACTAGTGACTTGCCTAACCCTGCGCAGTGTGTTCTTCAGAGGGCCGGGGTTTGCTGTGCTTCTCCTCTGACTATTTGCCAGTCGAACTCTCCGTGGACTTCTCCTCAGCAGTGCCAAAGCTAATGCTGCTCTTTCACATTGGGATGTTTTTTTCCTGAAGCACAAAACTTTACCTTGAAATATGAGTTTTCCAACCGTGAAGGCGGACGTTTGTTTTCACACAGAGCTCGAGGCAGGACAGGAGGAGGTGTTTGGTTTTTGGTGACGCTACCCACATGTGATTTTTGGCTGGGTAGGCAGAGCGTGGAGTGGAAAGCCTTACGTTCCAGCTGGCTTCACTCTACAGCACAGGAGTCCCTGCCAGATTTCTCAGGACAATTTAAATCAGCTCAGACTCTGGCGTGCTCTCTCTTGTGCACATGGGAAGGCATGAGCATCTGTGCTGGGGGTCTCAGTCCTTACCAAAACTCGTCGAGTTAGATGTTAATGAATGGAGATGAACAGGCACTGCTCAGAGCACAGGGACTGCACTTGTACTGTGAAATAAAATGTAGCAAAGCCTCTCTTGTCCTAGGGATGAGTGGCATAGCAGGACTTGCGTCTAGCCAGATGTTTTTCCTTCAAAACAGGGCAGTCACACATATCCCAACTACCCGAGGGCAATGATCCAGTCTATGGCCAGCTGTGAGTGGGGAGAGTGCTAGCTGGCATGGGCCAAGTTGCTGTCGAGCACTGTTTGAACATTTAAAGAGTACAAATGATCATTTGCTAGTGCTTGGACCAGTGCCTTGGGCGGCCTCAGTTTGCAAGGAGGACCTACAGCAGCAGTGCCAGCACACCAGGGAGCTCAGTGCTGGGAAGACCACGCAGCCGAGCTCTGTAGGATGTGCTGGGGTTCTGTCCTGGAGGAACAGCACGTCACTCAGCTGAAGCCTGTGCTGATGCAGCAGTCAGTGACTCACACCAGAAATCCAGTGTTTAAACCTTTTCTAAACTCGTGACAGAAGCTCTGTGCTGTGCTCCTGGTGCTTTGGCCAGGTATCCAGACACTCAGCTGGGAGCACCCAGACAGGAGGGGTGCCAGCTTTAACCCCATCTTTTGTGGTTGCTCTGAGAGCTGACAGTGCCTGTGGTGTGAGCCTGTGCACCTCTGGTGGCTGGGGGGAACATGCCCGTAGACTCAACATACCGTACTTGGGAAATGTTTTGGTTGGGTTCATTTTTGAGGAGAAACAGTTGGTAGTTGTCAGCTATGGACTAAGGCTGTCTGAAGACTTTAAAAGGAAGTGTTTTCTTCTTGACAAGGGGTACATTCAATCAGATTTGATGGGAGTGCATGTATAACACTGGAATGAATAATCTATTCTAATATGCAAATCAAATTTACTTTGGTTTGTTTTGGGTCACTGGCTTGTATTCTTTGCTACACTCTTCGGGTCTGTTGCAGACACACAGGACCAGTCTCTAAACAGTTTATAATGTTCAGCATTTGGCTTACAAATGGGGACTAGTGAAGGCTGTGGAGCTGACAGCTCTGTAGCCTGGGGTGGACATGCACTGGTTGTCAGCAGAAATCACACAGTCTCAGCCATGTCAGCTTCACACATCACCTCCCTGTCACAAGCTAGCTTTGGAAGGACCACATCTGGGTACTAGAGCCATGCTGTCCCAGGGTAGAGGGGACATTCATTAGGTTTTTGGCATTCAAACTATGACAGCCAACAACTCTTCCTGTTAGAGTTGTTGGTGATTGTGACTTTTCCTGCTGACTGCTGGAACAAGAGTAGCACATTCATTTCACTTAATTCGTCACTCAGACATAATCGTTTGCCTTTTTGGCATATTTTTTGACTGGCATCTGTGTAGTGCTTGAATCCCAATCTGTTGATGCCTGACTGGTTGTTTCCACCTGGGGGAAAGGGCAATTCCTGTATCCAAACATTTCTCCCAAGAGCCCAGGACGTGGTCTGGTTCATGCTGGCCTGGCAGTCAGAAACCTGAGCAAACTCCGTTCAAATTCCACAGTGGTCACTTCCACCCTATGGATGTAGAAGGGCTCAACTGTTTTGAATTTTCCCTATATTTGTAAAAATAAATTATTCCTAATCAAATAATTAAAAGTGCTTTGTTTGATTAAGGGCCACATTTATCAGCAGTATTTTTACAGCTCTGTGCTGCCATTAGTGCTAAAGCTGGAGCACAGAACAAAGGAGATAGACGAAGGCTGGGTCAGGACTAATGGCACAGGCAGCTTTTAATCCCTCTCCTGACAGTCCATCTTTCATGGTGGCTTGTGGCCATCTGTGTTCAAGTGCCAGCAGTAGCAGAAGCCAGTGTAAGACATCCTATGTCAAGGTGTCTTGGGACAAGACTTCCATCACTAATTATTTCTAGGAGGAACTGGAGCCAGGCCTGGGAGCACAGCCATGGTAAGCTGTACCTGTGTTTAGATCGGGTGGAAGGTTTCTGTCTCAGGAGAGTTGCAGTGCTCGTAATCTCTGGCTGTTGTGGAAGTGGGAGGATGCAGTTTGTCGTGGGTGTCTGTGGGTGATCACCTTGCCAGAGCTCTCTGCTCCACACACTCAGTGCTGATGTGGACTTGTTTCTCTAGGATTGTTCCTTCTGTTGTTTTTTATTGATAGTACAATCAGGGTCTTCTGTGCTGGAAAACACCTGATAAATACCAAAAGAATGACAGGAAAATAAATACATGCAAAACATACCTGTAAGAGATTACAGCATCATAGAATCATAGGGTGGTTTGGATTGGAAGGGACCTCAAAGATTATCTTGTTCAAACCCTCTGCCATGGGCAGGGACACCTTCCACTAGACCAGGCTGCTCCAAGCCCCATCCAACCTGGCCTTGAACACTTCCAGGGGTAGGGTGTCAACAACTTCTCATGGCAACCTGTTCCAGGGCTTCATCACCCTCACAGTAAGGAATTTCTTCCTAATACCCAATCCAAATCTTCCCTGTTTAGAAAGGGCACTCTTTAAACAGCTAGAGGTGTTGGTCTGAGGGAGCTCCATAAGAAAATGGACTTTTGTTTTCACTCAGTCAAAGGAGGGAAAAGGATTTTTAATATCTATAACAGCACATTTTTGCAAAAATGCAATCATGACTGTGTCCAAGTGTGGCTCTAAAGCCTTGTCTAGATGGGGGTGTTTGCAGGCTGAGAGTATGAGCATAGGAAGTTATCTTTTATCTCTGCAATTGGTTATAGCACAGGAAAAAAGCACTGATGGGAAGCAATCTTTGCTCATTAAATGAAATGACTGATACAAGCATGGCTTAAGAATAAGTTCCACTGTAGTTTTACAGAGTGATTGTAGGGGTATTTAAAAGAGAAATCTCAGGAACCCAAGAACATGGGGGAGGTTTAGCTGTGCATCTATCATCTATTTTAGTTCTCTGTCATTTGCATCATTTAACTGAAATATGGAAAGATTAAAAGTCAAAGACTTCCCTTTGACATATAAAGGAACAACATTTATGGCTTGAATTTGTCCCAGGAGACTCTTTTATCCCACCATCTCTCCCTTAAACCCTGCTGGTGTCCTTGATGGATGAGGTGCCCAGTATGGAATCCTTTTGCAATCACAGGAGCCTGCACGACTCTCGAACACAACCTTTGTGTTCCTTGTGTTTAACAGGAAAGGAGGACATTAGGGAAAGATGTGGTAATGCATTTCCTTCCTGTTTCTAGGCAGTAGCAGCTCTGTGCTCTGCTAATAAAGTAGTTTGATAAAAGTAGTTTGATAAGAGCGTTCAGTTGGGGCTGGCTGAGTTCAGTCCCTTCATCCTTGGAGGAGGCTGAGAGCTGCTCTCCATGGAGCTCTGACAAGCTGAAGGAATGTGTCCTGCTCCATGAGGGCAGACGGTGTAACACTGCACTGTTGGAGCAGGTACCTCTGTATAAATCAGTATTTTTGCTACAGCCATGGCTGTAATGTGTGTGGGGCCAGTTCAGGAGAGTCCAGGCAAATTTTTTCAGCCATCTTTTTTGCCTGTGGAACATTTCAGCATTCAGTGTTTCTAAAGGGCTGTCCATTCGGATAACACACAGCTGATAACTTCCCTGAGCTGGATATGTGTCACGGCCCTGTGTCTGGGTACAGTCCCACAGGGCTATTCCAGCGTTCTTTGCTGTGGACAGGCAGCAAATTCAACTCTTTGCTTGGCCTGACACATCTCCAGGTCATCATTGGGTCCCGTGTCTGTTGTGCTGCCACAGACCTGTGATGTGATGTCCCACATGCTCTGAGCCCTGAGGAGCAGCAGTGACCTCCCAAGCTTGGACAGCTGCTCAGTCTTTGTGTTTGACCTCTGGACTTCACTGAGCATGTCTGTACTGATGAACAAATAGTGCCAAAGCCAAGCTCTCGACACCTTGGCCAGGCTGGTGGTGCTCTGGGCAACCTGATCTAATGGGTGGCATCCCTGCCATGGCAGGGGGGTTGGAACTAGGTGGTCTTTAGGGTTTGTTTCAGCCCAAGCCATTCTATGATGCCATAATTCTATGATGCCGTGGCACAGGAACTCCATGGACCATCCTGCTAAGTTGCAGAAATGACATTTTGTATTATGTGGTCTGGACATGGCTTAGAAGTCAGCAGGGCCCACATGCTGTTCCCAGCAGGCATTTTGGATGGAGTCACTGTGTTTTGAGTGGGAAGAGTTTAACGACACAAAGGTCACACTGTGCCAGGTGAACGGTGTGTTTAATTTTCTTGCATCACAGCAACCACAGTTTACTTCTTCCAGAACATGTAAGAGTACAGGTTAATGCTCTTTGTGTTTTTGTAAACAGTTTCAAGGATCAGTTGATCTTTATTTTATCTATCACAAAATCTTCACAGGTCTAAACAGAACACCGGAAGGACCACACACGTTTTCCTTCCCAGGCTTCCACATTATTCAGGGAGATGAAGGTGGTGAAGGGTCTAGAAAACATCTTATGAGGAGTGGCTGAGGGAACTGGGATATTTCATCTGAAGGCTCAGGGTGCACCTCACTGCTCTCTACAGCTCCCTGAAAGGAGGCTGTAGCCAGGTGAGGGCCAGTCTCTTCTGCCATGTCTCAAGTGAAAGGATGAGAAGAAACGGCCTTCAGTTGCACCAGAGGAGGTTCAGATTAGATAATAGAAAAAAAATAAAATTCATAGATAGACTGGTTGGCCATTGGAATAATTTGCCCAGGCAGGTGGTGGAATCACCCTCTGAAAGTGTTCAAGAGGTGTCTGAATGTGGATATGTTTTAGGGGTGATTATGGTGGGGCTGGATTGATGGTTGGAGTAGTTGATCTCGAAAGTCTCTTCCAATCTTGATGCTTCTGTGATTGTGTGATGATTTCAGGCACCTTTTCTTGAAGGTCATGCGCCCTTTCCTTGATGGGGGTAGAGTCATCCCTCCTATGTGTGGGTTCCTTTTCAGATCATAGCATCCCTCTTCCTCCTCAGCCAGGTGCTTGTTACCTGCAGATAGCTGTAGATATTGGATATTTAGTCTCTGACCTTTCAGGAGAAGCTAAACAAAACACATCTTCAGATGACATCAAGACCCCATTGAGGAAGAAGAATATTTTCTGCCTCTGAAGACGACTGGGGGAAATACAAAATCTGAGGGTGGACATTGTCTTCACTCATAACAAGCAGCACCAACCATCTCACTGCCTGCTTGGCCTGCAGGGAATCAGGTAGGCTGGGTCTTCGAGGCCAGGTAGATGTTCCTGCTCATTGCAGGGGTTTGGATTAGATGACCTTTAAAGGTCTCTTCCAACCCAAACCATTTTATGATTATTTGAAGAGTCATCCGGCCGTCCGTCTCACCTCTGTCCTTTCAGTCCTGTGACAGCACATTTACAGGGTGGTACAAGCTGCATGAGGCTTGGTGCAAGACCCTGCTGTGCAAACTGCTGTGATTGCCCTTGGAAGAGCCTGGGAAACAAGTGGGATATCAGACTCACTGCTCATACGTCCCATTAGATTCCTGAGTTTGAATAATGTCCCAGCCATTTCACTCCCTTTATCAGCCTGCTGTAGGGAGACCAGACTGAACATGGGTTTTGATTTCCAGTTCAGTGAAACTTGGCTTGCAGACTGGTATTTGGGTGCCTGCAGAAGTTGTGGTGCTGTTGGGAAACTGGGCAGGCAGTTCCTTGCACCAGCTGCTGTACAAACACAAAGATGCCATTTCTTCTACATACAGTGTCTGTAATTAGTGTGCCTCTTTCACAATGGGCCTCACTTTAAACTCTATGTCTTAGACTTTTCATTACCTGGAACATAATTGGAAGTGAATTATTTGCTCAAGGGTGAAAAAATTATAGCTTTGATGCAAGATTTGCTTTTTTTTTTAAATACAGATGTTTTGGATAGGTTCTTTTTCACAGACAAAAGTCTGAAACAACTCAGAGGTGGAAAGATCAGACTAGACAGAATAGTGATCCCATTCTCACCCTCCACTGTAACATTGATTTTAATGGAATGGTAGAGGTCTAAACGAGGCAGTGGTGTGACAGATTTGTACAGTGGACTTGCTGATATTCTTGCTGAACTCGGAGAATGTTAGGAGGGAGGTTTACCTGAGTGTAAATGAGATTAATCTTCTGTCTTATTCCACTGAACACTCAATGCTTTGATCTTCGTTCAATTATTTGTTGTATTCCCCCGTGCCCAGGAGTTATGGGCATGAATCACAGCTTTCTCCTGCCAAGCTGAGGTCAGTTTCAATACTTTAATATTTGATATATCTCCTATCAGCAGTCTGAATCTGGCAGTCAACAAGTTAACAACTATTTTTCTCCTCTAGCTGTTATGATCCCATGCACTTATTAGAGTTAAGGCAATTAAGGTGGATTATTTCAGATTTTAAGTAATGTGGATGGTTATTGGAATTGCAATTAATAACATCTTGTCACTATAACCCAAGCAGGTTGTGAGGTAGATTTTATCCTGTGCAGCTGCATTGACAGGGATTAATTTTCCTTTGGCAGCTCCCATTTGTGAGCTGAGCAAATCCTGCAGCACATGTCCTTACAGAGATGGGCAGTGGCTCCCTTGGTGTGAGCTGGGGTCATCCCAGCATGGCACAGAAGTGCTTTGAAGGACTGTATTTATGAGTTTCTCTGCTGTTTACAGAGTCTCATGAACCATCCCTGTCTATCCCCCTATCCAGGAAATTTGTTTGTTAAAGGTTTACTTGTTCAAAAGGTGTTCACAGCCTCTTTGTGTTGCATTAATCCTTTTATCTGATGGTAAGGTATCAGACTTGGTGGGCTCAAGATATCCAGTGGAGGGAACAAATACTGCAGTGCAGAGCATTATATTCCACTTGAAAGAAGTGGCACCTTAAACTGAGTGCATGGCAGATAATGGCTCTGCCCTGGGTTCAAGTTGCTAGCAGCAAAGGTATGTGTTAAAGTCTTCATGTTTTTTCTAAGAGTCCCGAAAAGGAAGCCTAAAAATAGAGGTCCTACAGTATGGAGTTCCTTGGCTGTGAGTTAGCAACCTGCATTTCCTTTGGAAAATGTGATAAGAAACACTTTCAAACACATGGCAGGATAAGATGTGTCTCCATTTACATGTTTTAACTGATTGAATTCAGTAATTTTGAAAGGGGAGCAGTGGCAGTGGATGAGCCTTGCTATCCAAACAGGCAGAAACTGGGCTGTGCTTAGCAAAGGCCATGAGAAAAAGAGCATTGCTGACCTTTGATCCCCTGGGGCTTGGCTGGGGTGGCAACCTGGTGAATCAAGTATTGGGAGTAATCAGGATCTTTAGAGACCTGCCAGCCTGTTAGAGAGATCTCAAGGGAGCCCCAAGTAGGCCTGGAATGATTTCTGTACTAATTAGTGGGTGGGATTCCATTCAGGATTGTTTAGCTCTGTTAATTTTGGAATAAATGAGAGAAGCTTTTTGCCCAGGAATGTCCTACTCCTGAATATATATCCATACATAATTTGCAAGCTTGCAGCTCAGTCTCGCAAAACTTTACATGCACCAATGCAAGGTTTTAACTGAAGGGGTTAAACTGAGGGATTATCTGTATAATTGATGGAGGGACAAATTAACCACCTCCCATCCCAGAAAAGTGTCTTCAATTAGGTGGTGTGAATCCAGGTATCATTTGAGATATTCATATAAATCAATCTTAATAATGTGTGAAGAGTCAAAAGAACAGACTGGTGCTCGTGCAATGTCCCTGCTGAACATTTCATGAAGCCTAATAGAAACAAACACTTAGCTTTAAAAAACCCTGTCTCCTCTTAACAAAA
>VZTJ01002120.1:658220-682045 GCA_013397795.1 Orthonyx spaldingii | reverse complement strand
AAAATCACTATTAAGTACTGGAAAGCTGCCACAAGCATCCAGCACTGTGTATTCCCACAGTTTCTTCCCAGTGCTCCCAGACTGTAGCTGCAGGGCAGGTTGCATAAGAGCGTGGGGTAGGTGCTCAGGAACATCCTCACTGGGCTTTAACAAAACCCTGGCATTGTTCTCCATGGTGTGTATCTGCTTTTATGTGGCGTCAGGAAAGTGACTATAATTTGCTGTTTCACAAAACTGGCAGTTACTCACAGTAGCAATTGTAGTGAGATTTGGGCTTGCAGTCCTTACTGCTCCCTTGGGATATGCATGGAATAAGATGATGCACGCTACGTGTTTTTCTACCAGAAAAAAAAAAAAAAAAATTAAATACATAAACCATGCAAGGAACTTTTCACAGTCTCCAAGCCAGATTATTTAAAGCTGATGCTGTGTGTTAGAGAGGTTCTGCCTGTAAATGTACTTCTTTGAAAAAACAGAGGGGGGCTTAATACTCTCATAATTAAAAAACATCTATAGGGTTTTTCCTCAAACTTTCCACTGTGCTCAGGAAATCTCAGCCCCAAAGGAGGATGTCTCACAGGTTATGACCATGTGAATGGAAGGATTTATATTGAAAACAGTTTTGCCACTTAGTTCACAGATGCTTGGATTTCAAGTTTGTTAGTGTAGCCTGGCTGCTATAAGCCAAATGCTGAACCACTGAGGAACCAGTGATTCCCACACTGAGTTTTGGGTCTCAAACTAAATTTTGTTGTTGTTCAGTAAATACTGATCTGCATTCATCTGTGTGTAACTGAAGGGCATTTAGCATAGTTGCTACCTTACCTCACTCCTAATCTTTACTCCAATGCAATTGATAACCTTTCCCTCTGCAGGGTTTTCAGTTTGGGCATCTCATGGGACCCTGGACATTGCCACACTAAGTCAAACATGTGACCACACAAAGTCACTGCCTTTAATGGCAGAGGTTACCAGCTGCTTTCTGATGACATTCCTCAGCTCCTGCTATCAAGACACTGCTATCTTTTTGGGAAAAACTTCTATCCCCTTGTGTAGTTCTCTGCTGTTTGATTGCAGAGAGGAAAAGCTGATGAACTGATAAAGAACTAGCACACGCTGCTGGATAAGTAGCACTTGGATAAAGAGAAAATATTTTTGTACAGAGCATAGTTTTGCTGCTGTAATTACAAACACTTTAATTAGGCAAGGAAAGCAGATGGGAAGAATCTCCAAGCTGTGCCTGCCAGCAGACACTGAGACAAAACATGGGGGAGCATCCAGAGATACGCTCGTTGTGGTTTCTCTTTGAATTAGGTTTTTTTTCTGGATTGCTTTTCTGATATCTCACAGGTCATCAGTGGTCAGTGGACTACAGGATGGGTGACATTGCTTCAGAGGCAGGCACAGGAAATCCCCTAAATATCTATCTTGGTCAGTAGTCCCAGAGGAGAAACGATATTCCTAACTCTTGGAATATGATTGGATCATATCAGTCTAGTTGCTGGCTCAGAGGCTGAAGCACGAGGCTTCTTACTCTTTACTAAAATATTTGGGCAGTGCAATGTAGCTGAAGATGTTATTTTCCCTGGTACCCTCCTCTCCTGTCTGGGCTTCTGCTTCCCTGCCATTCCTCTCCTGTCCTTGGTGGAGGCTGGAATGACTTCCCATCAGCTCTGTGGTGTTTCAGGACCTCGGGCCCATTACTCCATCCCTTTCTCCCTACTTTTTCTTGGATATCCTTGCCCTGGCTCTCATTTAAGTGTCTCACAGTGATAGATAATGCTCACCCAACCACTGCTTTTGGGTATGCAGTAATGTAGACCTCCAAGGGCCACTTTCCCTTGGTGTGTTTGTGTACACCTTTCACTGAAATTTAAGGGAGTGTCTTTTGGCCCAGGTTTTACAGAATTGATTGCTGTGACTCAGCTGATTCCTGATAACTTGCAGGGCTGGAACCACTTGGGTATGTGTTGGCATCCTGAGCACAGAGACTCTCCCTTGCTGGTGAGCAATTCCTCGCATGAGCAATGCCCTGACTCTGGATCAGCCACACTTGAACACACAATACTCACTGTTCTGTCAGCGTCCTCCTGGGAGCCACACATTGTGCCATGTACTTTCCTGAAAAATAGATAATCTGCACAAAAGAATTTCTGCCCAGCCCTATAGCCTAAATGTCCAAACAGTTCTGTACTATAACAGTAATCACAGTATTCTGGGTTGGAAGGGGCCCACAAGAATCATCAATTCAAGCTCTTAAGTGAATGACCCATACAGGAATTGAACCCACAACCTTGGCATTTCTAGCACCAGGGTCTGACCAGCTGAGCTAAAGTCTTGTAGTGTTAAATGTTTGACTAAAATGAGTGAAGATGATGAGGAGAAATAGGCATTGTGTCAAAGTCCGAAAATTAGTGTAACTCTGATCCAAAGTGGAGTGGATATATTTAGAGCATTGCATAAAATTCCAGTTTGTAATGTCTCTCTGAAGAGCAACAAAAAAGTATTCCCTCAATGCCTAAGAAAGCCAGGGCTGGTTTGCAAAGTACCACAGGAAGTATGTGACAAATGCAGCCCAGACAGGGGGAATAGGGAAGATTGGCAGAATGAGCCTGATTTCCTTACTACTCTGCTTTTTCTGGGCCTGGTGGAGATGAGATGCAGGCATGCTACCAGCGAGGTCCTGCAGCTACGGGTGGCAAAGGTCCCATGATGGGATGTAGCTGAGCATGCTGGAATTTGGACAAGAATCAACTCGAGTCTCCTCCTCCTCAAGATGCATTGTCTTGTGAAAATGCAGAACTCTCTGACTTTGGGAGCAGGCAAAAATTTACCAGATGAAAGTAACTCTTTGTATCTGCAGGTATCTCTTACAAGGCTTTCTTCCTTTTGATCCATTTTTCTTTCCAAATAGAACATGCAGGGAGCAAACTGGTGCATGTGATACTTTCCCCTGTGCCCTTTGGAGACCAAAAGCCACATCAAGCAGGAGATTTATGAGTTGCTGGCAATAGATGCTTCATATTCTGTTATTACATTTCAGATGATGAAAGAAGAACAACTGACTTTCATGGCTATGAAAGCAGTAGGAAAACTGCCTGTGGATAAATCGAGCACATGCATCACTGGATAGAAATTAAGGTGTTTATAGCTTCAAATTCTGATTTGGAAAGTTCAAGATAGAAGAAAAATATCTGAGTAAAAGATGTGAGGCAGTTCATAAGATTTCATCTCAGATACACTCATGAGAGTAAATCCAAAGGTAGCATTATGATTCACTAACTATCCCTAATTAGGCTCCTAAATTTAAGTAGACAGAATCTTCCCTGGAGGCTTTCAAAGGCACCCACCTTTCACTGTTGATGATTCAGGGAGCTTAGGAACATAGCTTATTTAAGGAGGACTTCTTCCTTAGGTACCTACAGGGCATGCATGGGTTGAGTTCCCAGATTAGGTGAACTGGATCTTTTAATAAGGTTATTGCATTTCTGGGCAGGCAGAAATCAGAGGAGTCAGGCAAAAGTGTTCTGCTGCCCTGAGCAGGAGGAGGACAGCCTGAGAGGGAGTGGTGCTCCTGTTTGTCTCTTCCCTGTGGAGTCTCAGTTGGAGGTGCAGCGTTTCCTAAATCTCCTTCATCTCCTAAAGCCTCTCACATCACTGGGCCTTTTACCTGCGAGAGATTTCACTGGGAGGAATGGTGAGACTGAGCTAATTTATGTTCCATGGGCTTTGTTTCTGGACTGGAACTGCTTCCACTTCTGAAATTGCTTCTCTGACTGCAGCTGCATGAGGAAAGGATAAGCATGTCCTTTTCTGTGCAGGGTAAACAAGAGAAAGGGTTGTCTGTATTGTATTTATATTCTTATTGCACAACGTTTCTGTAGTTGGCTGCTGCCAGGAGATACAGTAAAAGGCAAAGCATCTGGGCTGTCTCAGGAGGAGTCTTGGCAGAGTGATCTGAAAGTTTGTATGGGTTGTGTCAGACATCCCAGCTTGTACCACTTCCCACCACCTCCAAATCACCAGCAGAACAGACAGATTCCTGCTTTGGGCAGAGTCTGGAGGGAGGGGCAGGGGAGGAGGGCCCTGGCCCAGGCTGTGGGCTCGGGGAGGTGTAGGTGGCTCTGGTTATGACAGGGCTCTTTTCCCAGACAGTCTCGCTTGCTTTCTGCATGGTGCTTGGAAGTGGCCTTACTGGAATTGGCATGAGTCACTTCCTTGTTATTGGTGGTTTGGAACCATCATGCATGGAAAACACGCCTGCAGCAGGCTGAGGAACTCCCCCTTGCTCTTGGGCTTTGCATTCAGTTTCAGGATTGCAGCCTATATCCGTGCTGGGTGAAAAAAAGCCTTTTTTAAAATAACTGAAGGAGATGGAAACTGAAGTCTGGACCACTTGCATTTGTTAAGTCTCTGCTCTGGTGTTTGTTTTTCTTCTGTGAGAGTGAAGGTTTTTCATGGCAGTTTGTTGATCAAATCCCAACTTTCAGACTTATGGTCTGTTGCAGAAAGTCCCTTCATGTCTCCTGTTGTCTCTTGGGACACTTTACACTTCCTGTTTAAACTGTATTGTGCCTTCACTCTGAATGAGTTGTAGGATGGCATGACATGGCTTTGTAGCCAAGGCACAGAGCTGATGTCGAGTGCACTCAGCCTTTTCCATGGCTCATGGAGACATTTGAGAGCTGTAGGATCTGATGATCTCCTATCAGGTGATTATACTTATATCTGACCAAAAATTCCCCTGTCAGAATGCCTGATGGCAGGGCAGGACTTGAAGGTGGGCTTTGGATGTCTGACACAACGCATGTGATCATGAGAAGAGGCCAAACCTCTTTCCATTTGAGGCCCTGAGCTAGATGGGGCATGGATAGCTGGAAAAGGTTTCAACTTGTTCCTTGGCCATGTCTGAGACCCTTGGGATAAAGCCAAGGGGGTAGGCTGTGCCTCAGTTTACTTTTATTACCCAAATTAGCATCTTCCACCCCCGTGTTTCCATCTGTGCAGAGGTGTTACTGTTGTCACCAGGTGCAGAGTCTTCTTTTCTATGGGATTTGCTCTCTGACTGTACTGTGATATTTTGTGGTCTGGCACAGCCAAAATCCATTATTTTAATAAGTGTTTTTGACTGACTGCTTAGTGAATTTAGGTTTTACAGCACAAAAACCACTTTTCATTCTGCAGTCTGAGAGAGCCACGTACACGTGTTCTAAGGAATTGCTTTCTTGTAACAACTTGGAATCATGAATAATCCCATTTCAGGCTGGATATTGTATATTTTCAAGTCTCAAACAAAAATCCCTCAGCGCTGCTACCTCTAAAAAGCTGCAGTAGTTTATATTGGGTGTTTACTTACAGGAGGATTAATTTTTTTTAAATTATTTTAAAAATATGTTGAGCACCAACAGTTCCCGGCCCCAACCTGCCCAGATAAAAGACTTGGTTGTAATTTTCCTTGGTGAGGGAGTCATGTTTTTGTTCAAATTGTGCTCTGCTTCGAGCATGCTCAGGAGGGTTTGCTGAAGGTCCTGCAGATCTACTTTAACCATGCTGAGCTTTGGGAGCAAACCTTAGGGCTGGAAAAGCACAGGAGAATATAGAGCAGAGGACTGGAGAATGACAAGCCCTTGTCTGTACATTTTCAGCTCTGAGCTGTCATTGATCCCCTCCAGTTGACTGATGTCCACATCCAGTGAAGATGGAGGTCAGGGGATAATTGCTTCCTGGGAGTGGAAATCTTTAAGCATGTTTAGGACAGAGCAAGCATGAGAAAACACCAAATGATCAAATTAGCAAAGAGGGGAATGGTTTGAGTGCAAGGCTGAGCTTGTTTCCTTTCTTTGGCACAGACTCCCTCTGTGAGATTGGACAAATCATTTTGATATTTAAACACTTTCAAAACTCTGGCCCTGAGCCAATTCCCCAGCCATAAAATTTGGGGGCTATAGCATCAAATGTTTTGATTAGGGGAATAATTTATGTGCTTAAGTTGAAACACTCAGCAACACTGGAAAAAAAATTACACAGAAAGAGCAGTATTCTTCTGAAAACAATATATTGTGGCAATTGGTCAAACCCCCAGGACTGGAGTGTTTAAAACTGGATAGATCAACATGGGAAACACAGCAAATTATCTCATTATGGTATTTTAGCACCTGAAGAGGGCCTACAAGAAACCTGGGGAGGAACATGGACATGTAATGATAGGCCAAGGAGGAATGGCTTTAAACTGAAGAAGAGTAGGCTTAGTTGGATATTAGGAAGAAATTCTTCATTATGAGGGTGCTGAGGCCCTGGCACAGGTTGCTCAGAGAAGCTGTGGCTGCCCCATCCCTGGAAGTGTTCAAGGACAGGTTGAATTGGGCTTGGAGCAACCTGGGATAGTGGAAGGTGTTCCTGCCCATTGCAGGGGGTTGGAACAAGATGATCTTTGAGGTCGCTTCCAACCCAAACCAGTCTGTGAGTCTCTGCCCTTAATGAACAGAGGCGAGGTATTGACTGGCCTTTTCCATCTGTTAGCACTGTAATTCGGAATGTTGCTGCTTGTAGACACAGTAACTTTTTCTTTTCATCAGGTCTGCGTTTTCTGGCCACACAAGAAACTGCTTGTGTGAAAATTCCAGCAGAAGGCGTCTCCACCAAGTACAAATAAGGATACTGTCAGCAGCACCAGCATGTGCCTTTTCACACTGTCCTGCTGGCTGCTCCTACCGACCCTGGTGGATCTGCTCCGCCCATGAGAGCACACTCTGGCTTTGATTTTCCTTCACCCCTGTTTCTGCAGGGTGGGGAGGCTCCCAGGCAGTGGAGGAGAGGTTTTGTTGTGAGATTGGTGCCATCAATTCATTGCAAAGGGGTAATGCAGGTCTTGGGTTGGGAACTGGTATAAATTATTGCTAGCATGATGCTGATTCGGACAGATGAGCAGTGGGAGCTGGGATTGCTTTTAAAGCAGACGCAGAGGGATTATATAAAGACTTGAAAGCCTGTAATGGCAGAGGAATGAACCTGCTGATCCAAAAGCTCCCTTGCAGATTTATAACCCAGAACCAACTTCTGCAGGCACCTTCATGGAGTGTCACAGCGATGGTGACACTTCGTCTCCAGATCAAGTCCTGGCTGGCATGGAACCCATGTGGTGATGCCTGAGCTTAACCCCAGGGTGGGTGGCTGAGCAGGGCTTGCCATCTGAAAAGTTACATCTCTGCCTGTGCTTCTAGATGCACAGCCCAAGTTGCAGTAGAATTTTATCATTTGGATAAATACCCACATCTCAGTGCTGACTGCTACCCCCTGAGGGACTGAAAGCCCCTTGAGGTCCCCAGAACAACTCATCTCCTCTCTTCCAGATGATCCCAGCTCATTTCTCATGTGCATTTTTAGGTGCAGGGCTGCTGACTATGAGGTGTGTTAACACTTTGATGGAAGCTGTTTCTTCCCTGCTTGTCCACATCCATCACTCATTGTGCTGACTGAGTTGCTTTAACTTCTCTGCTTGATTGAATGGAGCAGGACAAGTGCCAACCCTTCCCTGCCAGGATTTCTGTGCTTAATACTGAGATAAGACTAAAATCCTAGGTACTTGTCTTCTGGCGGTTTTAATAATAAATAACTTTCCTTGAAACTTTGCTTCAACTCATGCCATGCTTTGTGTCAGATGCACTCCTCTCTGGAGAATTTAAGAAGGGCATTTGAAAGCAACCAGATGTTTAATCTTTCTTGTGGAGTTGGCTGCCACACAGGAACTAACTGGAAATTGTGAGGTACTTTACACTTGAGAAAGGCTTTCCATTTCACAGTCTTTCTAAATCACAAGAAAGCTGTGCATCAGCTGAGCATCGTATAAGCTAGAAAAAGAGCAGACTTGCTGCATGCCATCTCTCTGTTTACTCTTTGCAAAGATGGGCCTTTCCTGGCAAAATGTCCTCAAGATGTTTATGGAGTCCACAGAGAAAAATGATCCCTTGAAATGGAAAAGTCCAGGGTTATGTGCTGTAGACACCCTGTGCTGCACTAAGTTGCTTCCAGTGTTTTAAAGGGATCTAGATGCTGAAGTGAAGAAAAGCACCTCTTGGGATTTTTGAAAGTACCAGAGTGTGCTAATCACAGATATCAAGCACCTTTGGGAATCTGTCCTCACAGCCACCTCTGTTTTAAGGCACCAAATGATTACTTGAAAATGTTCTTACTCCCCAGCCATCCCAGAGAGATAACAGCACAGCCCTACTCCATAAGGTGCTGTGACAATGAATACTCTCTATCAATGCTTCTCCTTGAATGCTTCTCCATCTCTACTCTCCCTTGGGATGCTGTTGACCAGTTGCTGACTCATTTAGCAATGTTTTGCCTTACCTGACTCCTCCCCTGCTCCTGTAGGTAGCATTCAAGTGGTGGCAGCACAGATGCCAAGGTGGAAAAGCCTTCTCAGTTCTCTGGGTGTGCTTAGGAAAAGATGGTGTTTCTTTCCCCTACTTGACTGAAATGTTTAAGTGTCTGGTAATGTCACTTTTTCTAAGAAAGATGCAGATCCCCCCAGCCTGTCTTGTGCCCTGGAGATGGTCATGGATGCTGAGAGGTAAAGGAGCTGTTTATGAAGAAGTGTAAGTCTGAAACATGAAAGACTTGTGCTTCATTTTCCTCATTGGATACCTATTGACAGGTTACTGGGATGCAGTTTGGGTGAAAAGTGTATAAGGGAAAACTGTCTTGTGTCTTTTAAATGCCTATCAGGTCCTCAGTCTGAGATATAGCAATAGGACTTTATTTTTGGAGGGTGCTGAGCCCTTTGCCCTCTGGGTCCCTTTGGGTGCCTCAAATTAGGCACCCAGAGCTGCAGTTCTCCCTGGCTGTGGTTTGCAGGATAATCTCTGTACTATCCACCTCCTCTCCAGACTTTCTGATATTTCCCTGGCGCAGATATCCCCCTCATTCCTGTCTGGTTCCTACCATGGGATGGTTTTTTTTTTTGCTGCCTTCCAACCGTTGCCAATTCAGGTTTCACTAGAAACCCACTGTGCCAGCTCTTTGATATTCAGAAGCTGTGGGGTTTTCTGTCTGTTTCCTGACCTAGCATGACTCTACTAATAATGCAAGGACTTCAGTGCTGATGTCCTGGCAGCCTAATACAGGAGGTCAGTCTGTAAATCTAGTTACAATTTGCTTTGCCTCAGCAAAGACAGTAAGTCAAACATAATGTAAACAAGGTGGTTGGATCACTTCACCCACCAGTAATGTGGTGGGTGATGCAGGCAAATTTAATGGATGTGATTAAATCTCCTGTTCCAGTCTGGCAGCTGATTAGCTGCAGGGGGCAGGCAGGAATTTCCTTTCTGATCCAGAGTTGCTCTCTTTCCAAGTCCTCCTTCAAGCTTCTGCCAAGCATCTCAAAGTGCTTTGCATTTTTAATTGCGCTCCTTCACGCCCCTGTGAAGGGTGGAGATGAGAGATAGCACGATCCCAAATGGAGCCCTGGGGAAACTGAGGCACTGGGAGGTGGCAGCCTGCTTGGAATGAGAGAGGAAGGTGGTGTTAAGACTTGGAGAAAGGGGAAATGGGCATCCCAGGAATCTTCTCTTGAAGCTCATGTGGGTCTGCTGAACTTGTGCCTAGTGCTCAGCAGTCTGTGTCTTTAGCACACTAAGGTGTTGGTTGTCTGCTGTGCATTAGTGTATAGTCACTGACAGGGAAAATAAATCTTTCTCCTCTGGAAGTTTTAATTTATTTTTGTCTTTCATCACTCGATTCCTCTAGTTTCTGAAGAGAATGGCCTGTATATATGTTTCTTCTCTTTGTATGGAGAAGCACTTTGCTCTGAAATAGCCTCAGGTGTTGGTTGTGGCTAAGGCAGAGAACTGGTTCAGCTCCACAGATGACTCCATTCTTTGTCCCTGCAGGGGAAATTAGTGAATTTACTGTGTGGATTCACCTTCAGTGGGTGTACACTGAGGTGGCTACACTGGCTTTGATTTCTTTACCTGGTTGTACAGCTGAAGAACTGGCCTTGTAACATCAAGGAGGAGGAAACACTCCTGTTATTAGGGCGTACTTTGGTCCAAAGAAGAGACCATAGATGTCCAAAAAACCTGTCACATATTAACCCATCATTTCCCCTTATGTTGCTTATGCTGTGGCTGGCAAAACACAGAGCAGTAGGGATTAGCTGAGTCTTCATGCTCCTCAGGATGGTGGGAATGGAGAGTGGGCCTTTCCCATCTTACAGCCTAAAAGCCAGTGGGAAACAGTGTATTTTGGATCTCACAGTGTGGGGAGGTTTTCTTACAGCAGGAATTTTTTATTTTTGTGGTGGATGATTTAAGCTTTATGATTTCACGTGAACAGCATCCTCTAGAGTCTGGTTTTGTGAATCTGGAGTGGACAGAAACTTCTGATGTTCAGTCTTGAGCCAGCAACTTGATGGCTGGAGAGAGGCAGGATTTCAGGCATAGCTATGGCCCCCATTGCTATAAGGCATCCTGTCCAGCCCCCAGTGGTAGGAACAGAGAGGTCTAACTGGAGTGCTCTGAAGCCTGGAGCTGAGGCCAAAGCCTGGCTTACTACGCTCTATGTCAGTTTCTTAGACGAGTGTCTAAATAAAACATCTGAATCTGATCCATAGTCTAGTCTCAACGCTTAATTGTAAATAAATAGTATCTTTACCACTTTATAGTTTCCAGCATTCTCTCTTTGAATGTCTCTGTGCTGGCATTTGGAGAGCATTCATCATAGTGGAACGTGAGTGTCTGTTTGGGCTGCACGTGGTATAATTAAGTATCAGCTGAGCCCGTAGCATGATGTGACAATCCTCATTCTGACCAGCTGAAACAACTCACTCTAACAACTGTGCTCTTCTTGCTCCTCTCTTTCAGTTCCCAAGAAGCTTCTGCATGAAACTCAGCCAAGACCAACCAGTTACCAAGGATATCAGAAGCCACATTTTCCGCTGCAGCCCAGAGTGTTTGACCCCAATGTTATAGGGGACGGCGTGTTCCTTTCGGATGTCTCTCCTTCCAACATAGAGAGAGCTCTCCCAGGTAGTGATGTGATGTGATGTGACTGTTGTGGTGTTGACCCAAACCTGGTGGTGTTGTGGTAACTGTTCCTTTCCATCTCCCCTTTTCTGGATTTCTGTATTGCTCCTAAATCCCATCCACGTTGCAGTCAGAAAGGGCCGTGACAGCTTCAAGGTGTGACCAGGGACGGGCTAAAGTGAACCGTGAAACTGTTCAAGAAACACTGGGTTTCTTGGAATAGCAGTCGTGGCCATGCATGTCCAAACTCATCACAGAAATACCTTCCAGACCTGTCTAATACAGTGGCAAAGAAAGAAAACCCAGGGCAGAGACAGTAGATCTGCCTCACAGGGGACAGAGAAGTTTTCAACTGAGCTTTTGAAATATGATGCTGTTTTCATAAAATGCAAAGTGAAGAGTTATGAATGAAGTCAGATCTCAGCCATCTCTAGGGATAGGTGAGTAGGAGGCAGGGGTGGTGTATGAATAAAGGAAAAGCACAGGTGAACACGTGTTGGGCTCCTCGGTGGTTTTGTGTTGTTTCCCAATATGCAGGAGATGGTTTATGACAATACTGAAATTCCCAGTCTGTGCTCCCAGAGATTCAGCTCGAGGGTGGGTAAGGGCAGAGCTTGTCTCTGTCTACACTCCTGGCAGGGTTAATCCACAGCTTGGATAGTCAATTCACAGATAAATAAGAACTGGCAATAACAAGTTAGTCAGTTTGGATGCCTTACTGAAAAATTGTCAAGGAGAAGAATTTTGAGTTAGCCCCAAATAAATATTGTGATCCTGGAGATTCTTTTAAGCAAGGAAAAATATCCTGAACTCATTTCCACTCATCTAAACATTTCACTTCTACTAATGACACCTATTGTTTAGTTTTCACATAGTTTATTCATTCACTTTCAAAATATGCACCACTTTTCAAACAAAGATGTCATTTTGAAATTAAAAGCTAGAAGAATGTTTCAAAAATAACAAAAGAAAATACTTGGACATTTCTCTAATCTCCCTTCCTGTTTTATTTCTTTTATTAAAACTATTTGCTAACATCAGCCTCGTATCATGAATAACCTGTCCTGTGTTTATACTGTGGTGTTGGGCAAATTTACTGCTGGCTGAAAGAATTTTGTTCAGCTTTGGTGTAAACTCACAGAGAAACCATTTGAGTGGCTGGGAACAGCTAAGAAAGGGTGGTGAGGAGAAAACCAGTAGTAGTGAGCTGATTAGGCATTGACAAGTCTTTAAAGCTAGCAAGGAGGAAAGGGAATATCTTTTAGTGTGATCCTGAAATGAGTGGCAGACCAGGGAACCACACAGTACAGCAACATACGGCCCTTGTGAAATTGTGTGTGTTTGTTTCTTCCCTCCTGCATCAGTCCAGTCATTTTCTGTCTTCTGTGTCTGTGCTTGTACAATCCTGCCAATGATAAAACAAGTTCTGTGGTTTTGTGGTGCTCTTTGCTGGAGTTTAGTGTATGCAGGCGAGTGTTCATTTAGAAATGTGTTTGATTGCATCTGTTCTTTGGACAAGTTAGAAGTTTAAAAAAAAAAAAAAGAGGATTCTTACACCTCACATCTCAGAAGGAGTTATCCCTTACTCTGTCTCCTAAGGACACTGTTGTTGCACGTGATTTACAGGGCTGCTCCATACCCAACAGAGGTGGTGTCCATCTGACTATGAAATATCTATGAGATTGTCAGAAAGATTATATCCTGCTGGTGCCCTTCATTTCCCTCAATTGTGAAGGGATTTTACATTAACTTGTTCAGAGCCAGACCTCAGGCAGGAGACATCTCAGGCAGGATTCAGTTACCCCCATATAAATGTGTCATTTGTGATCACTTGGGTGTTTACCTGGCTTCTAGAAGGGTGAGAATTTCCTCTATATCCCCTCTCATACCTGTCATCTCTGCATGGATGTCCTCCTGACCCTGGGGAGTCTTGGATGTCTGGGTACGAGCAAATACATCAAGCTTTAAGTGTCTGCTGTGGGGAGAGCTGAATGACTCTCTGCTATCCATCCACTGATAGCAGGATTCTCTTGCCTTAGTTTAGATGCATGGTGCTACTTGAGATGCTCTGAAATATTCAAGTTTTAGGTCCAGTTTTTAGAAATCAAATATTTACCCCACTTCTGTGAATTTCCTTGGAACAGTGGTAGGGAAAAATTCAAACATGTACAGGCAGATTTACCAGAGAGGGAGAATAAAGGGGAGATTAGAGGGCATGATATCTGACTTGAAAAAAATTCAGAATTAAAAAAAATTTAGAAATGTTGCTATTGATTTCCTTCTGAACATGCCCTTGGATCTTCTGTGTCCCATTTGCACAAGGGAACTGCAGTGATCTCTATTCTCCTAAAGTAAGAGGCTTGTGGGATATTTTACACTTGGGGAAATGACACCCAAGCACTCATGTTTAAACACTTGTCTTGAAGGCCAGTCATTAACACCATGGTAGCCTTGAACATGTGGCTTTCCCAAGGCCATGCAGCTTTTCAGTGACAGAGGCACAGCTGTGCCGACATCCCTTGGGGCTGATCCCTCACAGTGACACCTGGATATCCATCCCCACTGGTTCTCCTCGAGGCAGATTAGGAGCTGGCATCACTGCATGCACATTCCTGCCCTCAGTCCCTCTCCATCCAGTATTACCTGTTCTCTTTGACACCCCTCACTTTCTGTTCCTGCTTCCTTGGGCTGAGCTGCTTCCTGGCACCCACACAGGGAAGCTGAACACGATGTCTCGTGCTGCTGGGTTTGCAGGGAAAGGAGATGGATCAGGCAGCCAAGGAACAAAGACCATCTCACATCACAGCTCCTGACAGAATTCCTTGGCTTGCATGGCACTGATGGCATCATTGGAGATGGAACTGGCGGTGTCCTGAATTTAATACCTGCAGATAAGTGGAAGCCAGATGCAAGTCTGTGATTTTACAGAGTGGTGCTTGCTTTTGGCCAGAACTAGACACCCAGGGAAGGGAGCCTGAAAATCTATAATAATTACAGTTAAAAACTCACATGGATGATGGGGCTGGATCCTGTGCACTGACTTTTTCCTGTGTTGAAAACAATTCCTGTTTTGTGAGTAGTGGGGGTGCCTGCCTGCAGATCAAGGTGTGAGGAGCCCTCAACAGCGAGCTGATAAGGTCTGAAAGGGTCTCTTTGAGCCTCCTGGAATGAACTGCCTCCTTAGCTCCAGTGTTCAACAAATAAAATCAAATCATTAACCCATGTTCACTCACCTCTCCAGAGGGGAAATGGTGTCTGGGTGAAACACAATACGAGCAGGCTTCTGAAGGAAGTCATAAACTCAGGTCTGCCCTTCCCCACGCAGGCTGGAGAGAAAGCACGTCTGTTTGCCAGGTGTGGATGGATCACTGCAGCACCACACCAGCAGAGGGTTGCAGGCTCTGCTTGTGTTTTCCAGTCCTCCTTACAAGCTTAACTGAACCCACTGTTGCTAAAGGATCCTTTGATTTACATAAGAGAAAAGAAACCTGATTATATATTTGCTGTAGCATAGGTGGGTGTGTCTAAGTGGTGACATGAAAGAGCAGGAGATGGGCGAGAGAAGATGATGCCTGGATGCAGACAGGGTATGTGCTCAGCTAAAGCTGCTTGAGAAGGTTTAGTTACCCCCAAAAAGGGGCAAATTTGAGTGGCTGCCTGTTAAGCTGCTCCAGATTTCTGACCACAGATGCTGACCTGGTGGGGATAGGGCAGGGTAGGGCTGGGTCACGTTCTACATTCCTCATCCCTCATTCCCTTTCTGTGTCAAAGCAGAGAAGAAGAAAGGGAGGTCGGCCACTTTCTACCCTGTAGGCAACACCCCCCTCCTGCTCCCTGTGGATGAGACACAACCGCCAGCACTCAGCAGCAGCAGCAGCAGCATGGAGCCCGTGGGCGTCAGCACGGAGATGGCCCTGCTCAGCAACATCCTGGCAGCCTATGCCTTCATCACAGGTAGGTCTGGTGGCTCACATCTCCCTGGGCTCCCCCAAGCTTTTTGTACACCCTCCTGTCACAGTCACCTGGGGCTAAATCTGCCTCTCTGACCTGTTTGTGTATTTCATTCTTCTCTCAGCGAATTCTCCCTTGAAAGGCCTGACCGGGGCAGCTCCAGCAGACAGCATGTACCAGAGTTTATTGTGTGCTGCTTTCCATTGGGTTTGCTCTCATCTGGAGTTCAATACAATGTAATCTTACATGTGGTATTATTCCTAATGCTTCATTTTCCTGGAGATCAAAGCCTGGCTCATTAGGGAGGCAAGTTTGTTGTCCTGTAATTTGGAAAATAAGCAGCACTCAAATCTTTGCAGTGCTTAGGAGAATTTGGCTTATCTTCAGTGGAAGTGTGAAGATGAAGTAACTTGAGAGTCTACTTAATTGTATATTTAAATCTAGTTTAGAGTAAGATTTCCTTGGATCACAGTTTATCTTTCACCCACGTGTATCTTTCAAGTAACAGGGGAGCAGCCTTCTAAAAAAAATCACTTTAAAAGGTGAAAGAAAAGTGACAGAACCAGGAGGAATGCCTTTAAACTGAGTGTGGGTTTAGATTAGACATTAGGAAGAAATTCTTTAACGTGAAGATGGTGAGACACTGGCACAGGTGGCCCAGAAAGGTCATGGCTGCCCCATCCCTGGAAGAGTTCAAGACCATATGAACTAAAACTCCAGTATTTGTGAGCTACCTTTTCATATCTGTGTGCTCATTCAGTCTTGCTAATTCATTAAACAGTAGTGCATTCTTGGTGCTGTGCTCTTGCTCTTGCTGAGATGCCACCATGCTGCTAATCCAAGTGTTTGGATTTGAAGCAGCTGACTTGGGCTTTGCACTTTGGAACCACTGAGTAGATTAGTGAGAGTGTTTCTGCATATTATTTAGAGAAGAGTTCTTCTAAAAGGGCCATGAATGGTTAGACAAATTTCTGTGCTTCTGCACATCCAGTGGTGGCATCAGGATCCATCTTTACATGACACCCATAAGAGTCAGGCAGATTAAATGAAATTAGTAGTGTTCTTCACAGAAGACAGCTGAGCAGGATAGATTTGTTTTCTTGCATGGCTTTCTCCAAGGAAAAGTTAGAAAAACGAGCTTTAAAGGAGTCTTCTGTCTGTCTCACTTCTCCCCCTGTACCTACAGCTACCATTTTTTTACATGAAAATACCTACCTTCCCATCTCTACTATAAAACAAAATGCTGTTAATATTGTGTTCCCCATATGAACAGTAATGGGCAGAGAAAATTGTAGGATTAATGGTCCAAGATGGTTGGGAATGTGATTCTGAGCTGCTGACAATGCCCCATGGACTTTGCTTCCATTGGCCACAGCAGAGCTCTTTGACTCTGTAGTGGTTTTAGGGCACAAGGTCTTGATTCATCCCCCTCACAAAGTGTCAGCCTTGGCAGGAGCCTCCAGATTTTACTGCAGCACAAACAACTTTAACTGTCCTGTTGCTGTGGGATTTGCCTGCCCTCTCTTGATGTGGTCTCCTTGTGTTGTGTTCACATTGACTGGATGTCCAATAGGTAAACTCAGACCTCAGAACTTTGGTTTCCGGTGCTGAGTTCAGGACTTGGTTGCTTATGTTTTCGAATGTATCATGGAATCATAGAATGTTTTGGGTTGGAAGAGACCTTAAAGATTTTCTGGCTCCCATGTTCCTCACCATGGCTGTTAGATGGGTTTTAGTCTCAGTGACATGTATGATCAGTTTGTTATTTATTATAAAAATAATTGATGACTGAACCCATGGATTGAAACAGCAGATGTCCTAAACCATCTTTATCTGCTGTATGTAATTTAGCCTCTGCTTTTAGTGGAAATGATGGATTTGTCATGATTTATTTTGTTGTATGTGGGTATGGAGAGGTTTTAGCTTATGACTTCAAAGACAAATTGTGTCACAGGGCACAAATATCATTTGCATAAAACCAGAGCACTGCAAAGCCATCCCTCTTCATATTGCAGAACTTGAACAGCAGAGCAGTTGGATTTTTTTTTGTGCCTGCCTGAGTTTGGGGCCCTGAAGGCAGCTGAAGCCACAGCTGATGTCCATAGAGGATCCATTATAGTGGCTCAGGAGAGGCAGGGTACTGAGCAGCCAGGGAGGGCTGGTTCTGTGTCACACATCTTCCCACTGCTCCTGACCACAGCCCTGGTGCCAAAGAGAAACAGCAGTGCAAGCACTGCTCTGTTCCATAACACTGAAACATCCCTCTGGTGCTCTCTGCAGACTGAAAGTGCTGCATTCAGGGCTTCCCTGTGCAGGTGAGTTGTCTCAGAATAGGAGTTTGCAAAAGAAAATTGTAAATAGGCAGGGGCAACATATAAAAATGTTTTTGCTCTTGGGGCAGAGAGTGGTGGATAGCCTCAGACCCACTGCAGGAAAATGAAGCTGTGGGGTTTTGCTATTTCATGGGTAAAGTACAAGCTTGAAAGGATGTCCCTCTCTGCTGTCTTTCCTCTGCAGTGGGGTGTTACTTAGCCTGGGGAGAACATCCATAAATAGTGGAATGCCTTCTGTGCTCAGTGGTGTTCACATTTTCTGCACAAAGTGGCAGTTTTGGGTGGGCAGCTGCAGGAGAAGAGTCTACAGGCTCAGTCCCTCACACATGCAGAGTCTCGCAGTGCACAGAGAAGTGCCAGTATTAGCAAAAGCCTCTGTGCTCATTTCCACCATCTTTTTGACTGATATTCCCATATACGAGTTGGGAATCTTCCTATGGACGACTGAGTAGCAAAAATCACAGCCCAGCAGGAAGCAAAAGTCTCGGTTTGCTGCTATCATGGTTAGGTATCAAAGCCAGTTAGGTGTCAGTCTGATCCCAGCTTCCAGAACCTATTTCTTCAGAAACAGGGGGAAAAAGTGTGAATAATGTCAATGAGGAATGAAATTAGTAGCTGATCAAACAGATAAATATTATTGAGAGTTCAGTCTTGCAAAAGGCTCAGAGACACCCTTTATTTGGAAGATGATTTTCTTTATAGAATTAGGTTTTTAATTAGATGCAATCTCTGCCTACAAACCTCAGACCTGTTATTTGCCATGGACCTGTTCCAAAACCTGCCTGAGAGTTTAGAAAGACTTCACTAGTCTCAGTGACAGCTGGAACTGTCATTGCAGTCACAGTCTATCAGCAAGACCAGAAATGTCCCTTGTGGTTAAATAAATATTAAACATTCAAAAATGTTTACCAGAGCTCTTCCAGTGCCTCCTTTTGGACAGGAGACTTACCCCAGTTTTGTCACTGCATTCAGGATAAAGCAGTTGGAGGGAAACCTCCACAAATCCCTGGTTTATTCTTCTTCCACAAGCAAAGCTTTGCTGCCAAGTTATTAACAAGGGGCTTCCAAAATACAACCCAGGGGAGATCAGTTCAAATTTTAGACTGCTTGGCCTGAGCCTTATTAATAAGGGGCTCCTGGAGAGCTTCCTCTGTTCTATCAGGGGATTTCAGCAGCCTGTGGGGCTGACTGTAAATTCCCTAGAAGATATTGCTCCTACTGTTTGTCTGGCCATGCTTAATGCTGAACCCTTTACTGGGGGCCCTCTGAAATTTTCCTCCCCACTGAGGTTTCGGAATGCATGAAGCCATTACAGGAAGCCAGCAGCGTTAATGGCTAGATTGTTTTTTATTTATTAAAACAATTTTTTATAATAGCAATAACAACCTTGGCCTGGGGCATTTCCTGGGGAATTAGTGGCAATCTGGGCTGATGCTCCCAGCAGATTGCTAGCCCTCAGGAAACAAGCTCCGTAATTGCTGCTGGTTTGGTTGGAAAAGTAAAATAAAATGTGTTTCTAATTTTTTTGGCCAGTTTGAGTGCCTAGAAAATGGTGGCTTTTGTAGAGGGTTATGTAGAGCGTACATCTTTTGTCTGCATGGATTAAATTCAGGCTTGAATCAGTGATGTTTTCATCAATGCTTTCAATCCAGAGAGAGAAATACAAGGAAGGGGAAAGGTAACCCCAGCCAGAGAGATTGACAGAAACTGGGTCCTGCTGGAAACTCTGAGCTGTCATCCACAGCAGTGGAAGAAAAAGCTTCAGTGGACAAAATCTATGTTCTAATAAGTGTATACACAAAACCACACACAAGAATGCATATCAGAACTGTGCTAACTCCTTCTAGTGATGTCCATATACTTTTAAAGACCTTTTTTTCAAGTATAATGACTGTTTTGGGGAGCATCACTATTGGTGTGATGCATCTGGGCCACCTTTGAGCTTTTGGAAAGTGTTGAGCATCCATTTGCTGAAGAGGGTGCCCCTTTTTGGTGTTTATAAGTGAAACATGCAATGGGGGAGGCTCTCAAAATCACTAACCAACCATCAAACCCCCAAATCTAGGCTATTGCTGACTTGGCTACTTCAAGTGAGAAAAAGCAGAGCCCATGGTTTTTAGCTTAAGTTGCTCTTTCTGCTGTGAAAAAAAAAAAAAAAAAGAGATGCTGCTGTGCAAGTGGATTGTACGTGTGATAAATGCCAAGACTGCAGTTGAACACAGGGTTACAGCTCCATGAGGAAGTCCAGACAGTGTCTCAGATGTTGACAGAGTAGCTGTAGGAGCTCATAAATGCCACTGGAGCCCAAAGATTCAATTACAGCCCTTGCACTGCGTGAAGGGCTGTATGGACGAGCACAGGCAGGGGAAGAAAAATGGTTCCTTAAGTAGCAATCGAGGTAAAATTGCTCATGAACTGGATACAGTAGCATGGAAAAAGGAGTGTGGAGGGGAAAGGAAAAGCAGGAAATGGACAAAATCAGAGGCAGAGAAACCGCATGTGTCTGTGTCTCAGGCTCCAATCTATGGGTTTTTTATGAGTTGCTCAAGGGAGGGAGCAGTGGAACTAATGCAACCAAATGGAGCCCATGTGTGTGCAGAACGTGGTGCTCAGGGACGTGTGCCTGGCACCCTGTCAGCCAGGCAGAGCCAAGGCAGGCTGCACCCAGTGCCTTCCAGCACAACACCCCAGCCCTGCTCATTTGCTCACACTCCTGTGCTCCAGGTGTCCCCAGAGCCCTTCTTAGGGCTACCTGCAAAGGAGCTGGGTGATCACTGTCCTCAGTTAAATTGCACATGGAGGTAAAAGTGGTGTCAGGTAGTGATTCCAATTTTCCTGGGTTTTTTTAAACCATTTTGCTGTTCACATAGCACTGGATGGGCAGCAGCAGCTTTGCTACTGCACAGAGGAGGCTGCAGGTTTAATTTGAGTCCTGACCCTTGAATTCAGAGTAGCCACTGCCTTTACTGGGGTCAGGATTTCCCTCAGCCAGGTTGCTGCACCTTCTCCTTGCCTGCTCTGGTATCTTCTCTTTTACCTTTGGAATTTTGCTTTTGTCAAAATATCTTAGTTTAAAGCCTGTGGCTTTGGTCTCACTTGACCTTCCAACTACTGCTGCATTTCACAGAATGGTTTGGTTGAAAGGAACCTTGAAGACCATGTACAGACCAAAAGATCATGGGTTCCAACCCCCCTGTCATGGGTCCACTGGCACATTCAGTTTAGTGTCCTGCTTGTTCTTTGCATTACAGCAGAGTTTGCAGGGAGCTGTCCACCTCTTTCTTTTTTTGGATTTATCTGCTGCACTTTCCTCATCTTTCTTTATTCTCTCTTCAGTCTGACTTTTCCCCATGCCATCCACACCAACTACTCTTGCATCAGTCTAATGATTTATTAGCCAATTTTCAAACTATCTTGACATCTTCTTCCACCGTGGCTCATCAGTCACGTTTGAGATTCATTTGGGAGAGGAGGGAAGAGCACAAAGGTGTTTCATCTCTGTAACTGTTCCATCAGCACCTCCAGGCACTGAACTTCACGCTGCCTAGAACAGCACAAGCCAATGTTTGGGCTCTGACCACAGACTTGGAGAATAATTTAGGTTGGAAGAGGCTTCTGGGGGTCACCAGGTCCAACCCCCTGCTCAGAAAGTGGCTGACTTCAAATTTAGAGCCAGCTTTGAAATTAGAACAGGGTCTTGCCCTGTTGAGTTTTGAACATCTCCAGATAGTTTCCAGTTTATGTTTTACAAACTTTGCTTTAGAAGATCAGCTGGAAAGGGCACTTCTAAAAGCACTGTGCAGGGAAGTGAAGCCTTTTAGCTACAGAGATCTTTTGGGGCCAAATGTCAGAGTCTCAGCTGGGGAAGCTGTTATGGATCCATCACTGAGTTCAAGGGAATAAGACTCATCTGAGGAACTGACTCCTTTAACTCAAGGCACCCAGCAGACACTGCAGAGTAGAGCTGGCCTTGACCCTTCTGCTCAGTTCACCTTTACCCATTTAGTGTACCTATAAACCATGATGATTCAGCCCAGGGGAATGGCAGTAACAACATTTATTATAATTACACTTCTAAGTAGTCCCATGAACCAGAAAAAAAAAAAAAAGGTGGTAAATAAACAAGATGACCTAGTTTGAAAGGCATTGTGGATCCTTTGGAGTCTTGTTATATCACCTCAGAAATGTGGCTATGCAGGACTCATCCTGTTGGTGCACTGCCTGTGAAGCACAGGTATATATTTTGGTGGTCTGGGCAGGGAGCCAGCACTCTTGCCTTAGATAAGCAAATGAAGTCTATGAATAAATAATATGCATTTTTGCCGTGATGCCAAGCCTCCCATTTCAGCTGGGCCACAGCACAGGGCATATAAAGTTTTGTAACCATCTCTATGCCTGGTTTGAAGGCAGTGGATGCGACAGCAAGATGCACTCACCTGCTGCTGGCTGTGCAGCACCCCGGCGTCAGCCCCGTGGGAATGACATTTAATTCTGTGGGCTGCCCCAAGACACGACTGCAGCAAACCCGCCTTCTGCATGCGGGCAAATGCCTTGGCAGCAAGGCCACCCTTCAAATTCCTGATTGCCCTGGGGGGAGGAGGGAAAGGAGGGCATGGAAGTAAAAGCAGCCGCTGGAAACTCGGTCCCTGCAGAAAGCGCATCTGGTGTGTGCACGGGGGGACCGTGCGTGTTCTGTTCTTTGAAGGGTGGTTCTCCTCCGTCATTTCCTTTCTCCTTGCAGAAAACCCCGAGCGGGCTGCCCTCTATTTCGTGTCCGGGGTGTGCATTGGACTCGTCCTGACCCTGCTGGCCCTGGTGCTGAGGGTGTCCTGCCGCACGGACTGCAAGCGCTCCTCCTCCAAAAAGCCTCCTCGGGAGCGGGAGAGCGACAGCGACAGCAGCGACAGCGACGACGACTCGGACACCACGTCGGACCTGTCCGCCCGCAGGCACCGCAGGTTCGAGAGGACTTTGAACATGAACGTGTTCACCTCGGCCGAGGAGCTGGAGCGGGCGCAGCGCCTGGAGGAGCGGGAGCGCATCATCCGCGAGATCTGGATGAACGGGCAGCCCGACATCCCAGGGACCAGGAGCCTCAACCGTTACTACTGAGGGCCTCCAGCATTGACGGGGACTCCAGCACTCCTGCCCTGCTCCCCGGGGCTGCCCCGCACCCCCGAGAGGAGAGGGAGGGAAGGAACACAACGTGGGTGTCCCCCCTTTTCCTGTCAGGGGTGCCACCCGGAGCGGTGTGGATGGACAGCAGTGACGTTTGCCCCATCTCCTTCTCTCTCCCTGACATGTTGATATCACCCCTCTTCACCGACACTTTCTGGTTCCAAAGAAGTGGTTGCCAACTTCATTTCTGAGCAGCAGGCAGGGAGGAGACCATGGCAGTGCTCCCAGGTGGGATACGGCGTTGGGCTCGCCGTGGTGTGAGTGCTCCTCTTCTGGCTGGGGCTGTCCAGGATTTGGTCTCCATTTAGGATTTTTTGGTTTCCCTTTCCTGAGGACTGCAGGAGAACTGTGAACAAAATGACAAATCTGGAAAGATGATTTGGGGAGGGAGGGGGAGGTGCATCCTGGCCGATTGTCTTGTGACTTCAGAAGCCATGAGATTAACCTAATTAAAACCCAACAGCAAATAGGACTTGTTAAGAACTGGGGGATGGGGGGGAAGGGGATTCTTCCATCGTGAAATCATCTCGGTGCTTGGATGTTTGCCATAGTGTATTCAGTTATTTATGGCTGTCTTTTCATCTTCCTTTTCAATGGGAACATTTAGGTTTTTTTACTGACACCTCAGGGATAAAATCCTATTATTTTTTTTTGAGTCTGTTCTCCCTGCTGGCTGGCCCCTGTCAAACACAACCCAACCCATCTCCAACAGTGAAATTATGGTAATATAAGAGATGTGTCAGTGACTGGTGAGAAGTTAACAACCTCAAAGAGGTTGAAAAAGGTTTTCTTTTTGTTTTGTTTTAAATATATATATATATATATTTGAAGATGCTGCACAGGAATGTGCCTTATTCTTTTTTGTTGTTGTTGTTGTTCAACTACAGTTTTCCTATGGATAGCAATGCACAATGTTTTATATATTTTATTAAAAAAAATTTTAAAAGTCTGTGTTTACCAGAGGAAAAACAACACAGAAGAAGCCACGTCTGATAACAAAATGGGTAATAAATGCTAAATAAACTCTGGTTTGCTTCAATACATTTGAATTTGCATCCTCACTTTTATCATAGGTGTTGTTGGAGGGAGATCTTTGGAAGAGCAGCACACCTCTGCAAGCAATCGAGGCTGATGTTTTCTGCAAGCAGGGAACTGGCAGCAGCTTTTTTTTATTTGCTGCAGCCCATCCACCAGCTTCTGTGGTGCACATGGGCAGGAGAGCTGAGCAGTGGGTTGGTACTCAAGGGGCCATCCCAAAGTGATTTCATGATGCTTTGAGTCTGTCCCCCAGACTCAAGTCATACCTGGACCAGAAGCAAATGTTAAATGAACTAAA